>CM076575.1:2029897052-2030109078 GCA_034641835.2 Pinus albicaulis | reverse complement strand
TTCTCCAATAACGAAAAGAATCCCTCGTCTCCAATTTGTATTCGCCCAATGTTTTTTAAGGCCTTTGTAAATGGATTCATCACAAAATAGTTTTGTGAATGGGAGAATTATGTTGGTAAGGATAAAACCACCATTGGTCCAATAGTAGACTCCACCTTGTGTCTTGAATCTATGAATCGCAAATGAAAACGAGATATGTGCCCATTTTGATTAAGGTATTCGGCAACAAAATAATTGTCTTCATCATTGACGTAAAGGAACCGTAAATCCAAATTCATTTGTACGGATATGCTTGCAACACAATAAGAAACAAGGATTTTGCAGTAAATGGTCTTCCATTGTTGACAAACAATGCTAAACTTTATCACGACCGATAAAGGGAGCCAAAGGAAGACAATTTCAATAATTTCAAATGGAATACAACTCCAAACAAATTTTGGATCCATGATAAAACAAGGAAATCACCTAACATAAAAGAAAACGGACGTGATATCAACAAAACAACTTTCAATTAATGGTGAATAGAATAAGCAATATAGAAAAGAAATTTTCCATCTACAAATATAGTAACATGCACGCATACATATTGTATAAAACGATATGAACCACAAGAACATTATTACGAGTAGTTAAAAAGAACTCACAAATTTACTATTAATATTAATAAGTATTTTTTCTTATGTCACATATTAATGTCTATATTTCTTAAGCCAAAAAATAAAAACATGATTTGTCGCTTAAGAAATATTAATCATATATTTTAATTAAATAGATATACCACCAATATTTTCGCTATTTGCATTAATTTGACTCAGCGGAGTAAGGGACCAATATTCTACAAGCCAAGGTTTACAATCTATTATACGATATCAAAGTTATCTTCGGTATTCATTTTAAAGGAACGGATACGTGCATATCAATAATGAATCTATGAAATTAAATTATGATGCCAATTAAAATAATATATGAAATTACATATATATATTTATGTAAAATAAAAATGAAATTTATCTTTGGTATTCATTTTTAAAGGAACATATACGTGAATATCAATAACAAATCTATGAAATTAAATTATGATGCCAATTAAAATAATATATGAAATATCTTGAATCTATGAATCGCAAATGAAAATGAGATATGCACCCATTTTGATTAAGGTATTCAACGAAAAATAATTGTCTTCATCATTGGACGAAAGGAACCATAAATCCAAATTCATTTGTATAGATATGCTTGCAACGCAATAAGAAACAAGGATTTTGCAAAATAGTCTTCCATTGTTGACAAACAGATGCTAAACTTTATCACAACCAATAAAGGGAGCCAAAGGAAGACAATTTCAAAGAATTTCAAATGGAATACAACTACAAATAGTTGGATCCATGATAAAACAAGGAAATCACCTAACATAAAAGAAAACATATGTGATATCAACAAAACAACTTTCAATTAATGGTGAATAGAATAAGCAATATAGAAAATCAATTTTCCATCTACAAATATAGTAACATGCACACATACATAATGTATAAAACGATATGACCCACAAGAACATTATTATAGTAGTTAAAAAGAACTCACAAATTTACTATTAATCTTAATAAGTATTTTTTCTTATGTCCGCATTAATGTGTATATTTCTTAAGCCAAAAATCAAAACATGATTCGTCGCTTAAGAAATATTAATCATATATTTTAATTAAACGGATATACCACCAATATTTTTGCTATCTGCAGTTAATTTGACCCAGCGGAGTAAGGGACCAATATTCACAAGCCAAGGTTTACAATCTATTATACGATATCAAAGTTATCTTTGGTATTCATTTTAAAGGGACGAGATACGTGAATATCAATAATGAATCTATGAAATTAAATTATGATTCCAATTAAAATAATATATGAAATTACATATATATTTATGTAAAATACGCTACATTCGAAATAAAACCAAACGCTAATGAAAAACAACGACGTAAAAAACAGCGCATGTGTATTTGAAAGCTTACCGAGTCCAAAGCGTGCATTTTACGACGTGAAGCTTCTTAGAAGGATTTCTTACTTTGATCCAACCAACACAGTCCCGAGCTCTGCGTCCAAAATGCTCGCTACATTCGAAATGAAACCATACACAAAGTGAATAAAATACGATGCCACGTGAATAAAAAACAACGCACGTGTATTCGAAAGCTTACCATCCACGAGCGTGCGTTCCTACAGTAGTGAAGTTCTCTGCGTTCAAAATGCTTGCTACATTTGAAATGAAACCAAACGCTAATGAAAAAAATGACGCAAGAATGAACATAAGAGAGCTTTGACTTGAAACTTGAGTGTCCAACATTGCAAAAAGCAGCGCATGTGTATTTCAATACATAGTGAATAAACTACGGTTGCGTGAATAAAAAACAACGCATGTGTATTCGAAATCTTACCATCTAGAGTGTGCGTTCTATAGTCGTGAAGCTTCTCGGGAAACGATTTCTTACTTCGATCCAACCGACTCACGAGTCCCGGTTCTTCATGTCCAAATGCGTCGTAGCTGCTCTAAACCGGGTGGGCTTATGCTCGAAAAGAAATTAAAGCGTTACGATGCCAACCATCACATCGGATAGGCGGATCAACTCGATGGAATCACTCTATTGAAACGTTTGGGTGATGCTCTGTTCACCTTCAGTAACGGTTCTCGCTTGAGCGATATCTCTGCGAGATTTCATTGTGCGTGGCACTGGTCGAAGATAATGGCCATTAAAGAATTCGTTGCGTGTGGCACGTTTGCTCCCGTTGGAAGATGGATGGACATAAATATTTCTTGTTGTTTGCAGAGATGGCCACCTCATACAAATCCCTTGATTAAACCCGAAACGTTAAGCTAACCACATGCCATGCGGCTTCGACGATAGAACTTTCTCGCCCGAAACGTGTCCTCCTGTTCCCGTTGGAAGATGGATGTACATCGATATTTCTTGTTGTTTGCGAGAGATGGCCGCCTCCATAACAAATCCCATGATTAAACCTGAAACGTTAAGCTAACCACATGCCATGCGGCTTCGACGATACAACTTTCTCCCCCGAAACATGTCCTTATTTCGCTCTAATCCCTCATACTCTCATACGTGGAGATAAATAAGAGGAATATTAAATTTTTAATGATCATTTGGAAAAAAATTAATTTAATTAGGGTTTAAACACTTGATTTAGACATGCAAGGAGGTTATCTCTTTTGATTTCATTCATTGATTAAGTGGCGACGACAAGAATATATCGGCATCTTTCAATCTAGACCACTAGATGAAAAGGATTAATTAGCATAATCACTAATGAAGCAATTTTCGATAGGGGGCTACGCCTATCGGCGTAATTATATTTTTTTAATATAATAAAAGATAAGAAATAATATAATAATGAATATGTATCAAAGTCACTAATAAATTCAGTTGTGAAACTAAGTTGGTTGAGAATGCACTTCAAAAGTGGATGCTTGATTTTGAAGAATATACAAAAGATTTGTGAATTTTGCAAGATATTTAAATACATTAATAAGAAACTTCGGTAGGCTTTAAAATATGATAATCACAAATTTTAACTATATATAATAAGGAAAGAGATAAAAAAAAACTAATTCAATTTATTTAAAGGAAAACATAATAGAAAATTATTAATCATAAATTTAATATTGCATTAAAATAAATTTATTTTAATTTTAATCTATAATAAAAAAAATCACCCCAATGTAAATATTGATATAATATAAATAATTTGTATTAATCAAATTTAAAATTATCTTTCGAATAAAAAATATCTTTAATAATTAATATTTTAATTTTATTTCAATTTTGTATTTTTATCACTTCTAATTTATCAATTTCTTTTAATAATAGAAATAATATCCAATAAAAAATATCTTTAATAATTAATACTTTAATATTATTTTTATTTTATATTTTTATCACTTCTAATTTATCAATTTCTTTTAATAATAGAAATAATATCTATAGATATAGTCACCATAGAACAAGAGTCTATTTCACTTGGGAAATTTCTCGTCTTTCCTTTTTTTGCTGTTCAACAAGTTATTCTTCTTCTTCAATTGCAGCTAATTGTGTGTTATTGTTGAGGACATCTCCTACAACATTGAGCCTACTTGGCTTGTACTCTATCGTCTTGTCAAATTATGCCAAAAAATATTTCCAACGAGCTTGTTTCGCTGACAACTTCGAATGAGATACAAAGTAATTTGATGCAATATTATCTATCTTAACAACAAATGACTTCCCAATCAAGTAGTATTTCCATACATGTAAACAGCAAATGATTGCAGTAATCTCCTTCTCATGAACCAGATATCGTCGCTCTCTTTCCTTCAATTTCCCACTCTCATATGCCACTAGATGTCCATCCTGCATGAGCACTCCCTCAATTGAAAAATTAGAAGCATCCGCGTGCAGCTCAAACGGTAGATCAAAGTCAACAACTTAAGTATCGACACTGTCACCATCATTTCCTTCAATTCTTCGAAGGTTTCATGACATCTTTCCGTCTAATTCCATTGCTTTCATTTCTTCAACAAGTCTATCAGTGGCGCAGTTATCTTCGAATAGCCCTCTACAAACCTACGTTAGTAGTTCTCGATCCCCAAGAAAACTCTCACATAATGGACACTCTTCGATTCCTTACAATCCTCTATCGCACAAACCTTATGTGGATCCATCCATATGCACCCTTGGCCTATAAAATGTCCAAGGAATAGAATCTATGATTGGGAAAACATACACTTCAACTTTTTCAAGAATAATTGATTCTTCCTCTGTTCCTCGAGTACCAACGCTAGGTGCCTCTTATTATCCTCCATGTTGTCATTGTAAACCACTATGTGATTTAGGTATACTACCATGAACGAATCCAAGTATGGACGCGAGACATTGTTCATCAAAATACATAATGTTGGAGGTGTATTACACAACCCAATTGTCATGACAAGGAATTCAAAGCTTCCATACCTCGTCACTATCACTATCTTCTTCTTGTCTCCCTCTGTTATCCACACTTGATAATATCCATGACTTAAGTCAAGCTTCAAAAACACTCAGGCCTTGACAGGCTTATCAAAATAATCAATTGCAAGTGGAAGGGGATATATGTTCTTGACTATCTTCTTGTTTAAATCACAGTAATCACAACACATCCGCAACTCGCCTGTATCCTTCTTCTTCTTGAATAATACTAGAACACCATACAGGGACCATGAAGGACGGATGAAGCCTACATCAACCAATTCCTTTAATTGGCACTTCAACTCCAACTCTGGTCCAGATAAGCTATAAGGATATTTTTGTGGTTGTTGTTTCCCTGAATCTAGCTCAATATGATGGTCCATTGCATGTCTTGGTGGAATTAATTTCAACATTTCCTCATGCATCAAGCCGACATATTTGTCCAATACATTAGAAATCTTGGTTGGAACAACCATTCCCATCCCATCATCTTCCCCAATTTCTCTAATGACATCTACATATCCCTTAACATTTGACTATTGTATTTCCATACTCATACTTAATGCAGAAATGAGTTGCACCTTTGCCTCCCTTTGCATTCGATGGGTAGGAAAATTCCAGGTCTATGAGCCACCAACCAAAACTATCTCATTGTTAAACGATATCACCACAACCTTTTTTACCCTTCAAAAAGTCTTTCCTCAATATCATATCAAATTAATTCATCTCCATCACTATGAAGTCTAACCAACCCTTCTAATTTGCATTTTGAATCAACACTTCTGTGAAAACTGGCTTAAGTGCGAACTAATGGTTATGTTATATTTGTTAAGACATGAAGACATTTATTTTTTATTTTGTTTGGAAAAATATTACATTATGAGTAGAAATTAATTTTGATTAAATAAAATTAGTTATGGAAGTGATTTCCATAAAGAAAAAATAAAAGACTGATGGTAAATTTTTTCCAAGGATTGAGAGGTAGTTGAATAGAAACAATTCAAACAATTACCCCATCCTCTAAGGATAAAGGCATATCCCAGTGAGGAAGAGGGTTTTTGTTCGGTAACTGGAAGGAGGAGATTTGAGAGAAGAATTCTCGAGTTGGTGGTGACCCATGGACTTAATCAGACTGCTGAGATTTTTTTGGATTAGAAGACTGGATCGGAATGTCCCAAGGTCTCTTCCAGAACCTCTGTCAACTCATATAGCTCAGAATTGGAGCATGGGGAAGAGACGATGACGTAATTGCCTCTCTCGAAGTAGGGAGGACATCATCAGTCAATAATTGAAAGAGAGATAAGTTTATCTGCCAATGGGAATCTTAGTTTGGTTTATGAATGATAATAACAGTTTAAATGTTATAATATGTAGAAGTTACAGTGCTTAAATTGTGAAAGGAGAAACTTCTATTTAGGTTTTCTTTTTGATAAATAAGACAGACAGATAGAATTAAATTTATTACTGAAAATTGTAAGATTGAAAACTGTTAACATAGAACCCTCGAGATGAAGGCTCCATGTTGGTTGTTCTCTACAACTATGATAAAATACAGACATAATGGTCCAACCATTTTCATTGCTAAAAAAGCAGAAAGAAAAGTAAAATATAGAACCCTTAAAGCTCAAAAAAGGGATGTACTGTAGTTAACAGGAGAACCAGATCATACTGTATAAATACTGAAAATTATATAATAGAATTGTACTGACAACTTAGCTATAGAAGTAGAGTCATGCAAACATTACATGTAAATTCAAGAATTGTGAATAATGAAAATTGCTCCTAAAACTGTAAAATGTATTTTCTGTTGACAGAGTACAAGAAAGAAGACCAAACCATCGTATGGTAGAAATTAACATGTGATTTAGATTATAACTCTAAAATTGAATGGAATAGAATACATAAATCTCTATTTTGATTCATCAGAATGGTAAGGTACTGTTAAATCGACGAGAGAACCAAACATTGAAAAGATAGAACTTATATTATCAGTGCAGGAACAAAAATTTATTCTGAACATAGCCATAAGAGTCCCTCTGTATTTTATATTCAATAAGTTCAAAAATATCACATTCAGTACCATAAACCCCAGATGAGCACAATGATAAAAAATATAGTAAATATAAACCATTACTGGAGGTAAACAGATTACAGTTTCAGTCTTGTGCAATAGAAAGTATGGTACAAACAAGATATCTATAGTTGCAATAAATTAAACTTTATTTATGCAAAAAAGAGTTTAGACATTTAACTATGAATTATACCGAGCATGCCTCACATAATGAGGTAACGAAAATTCGGAAAACTCATTAACAGTTTACAGTCAAAACCTTGAGAAACTGTGGGAAAAAGCCGAGACCCTAAGGTAAAACATGTTTGAACATGAGTTTATACAAGGAGTATAAATAAACACAACCTTCATACATATGTGACTACGACATGCTCATTTTGGGTACAGTTCATGGAGAAAAGTTAAAAATTTAAAGTAACAAAACAAGACGGAAAGCTCCATAGTGAGCCGAAATCCCCAGGAAACTCGAGGTCCCGTGACCAAGTCATAATTGGAAAGAAGTACCTGATAGAGCCGATTTAGGAGAAGTTAGAAGAAATACTAAACCGAGCTTCACAAAAATTATCAGCCATAATGCCAAACCAAGCGATTTTAGCTAAACAAATAGAAGGAAGAGTCTTAAACAATTTAGTTTCGCATACACCCAATGCTAGAGGAGACACTGATACAATAACAAGGCCGCCTTACCTATAAGGGTTCTTTTTCTAAAACAAAAGTGACAACCTGCAAGTAATACCATCAAGATTTAATGGTCAGTATAGCTGTAGAGGTTTGAAGAAACAATCTAAACAATATCAAAAAAATTTGATGGTGCAGGTAGAGGGTTTCACCATGGATTTCATCTACAACAACATGGATGAGGAGAGGATTCCATCCAGAGGAAAGGCTCAAAAACATGATTGTGGCCCTAGATAGGAAGATGTTCAAAACTTAGACGCAGATGAGGATGAATTCCAAGGATATAACATCTAAAAAGAATATGAAACATGAAACCCTGTATAAGGTCGATTGTGATAAACTTTTATTCTATAGTAAACATTTTTCCAGAATCTCACAGTAATCGTAATCTCACTTACCAAAACGATTGAAGGCAGAAACCTTATCAACGCCAGGAAGAACCCTGGTGGGGTTTATCGTAGAGGCAGCAAGGCTCTCCTGTGGAGCGCTGCGACAAATGCTCGAATGACAAAGCAATGGTTAGGGATAGTATGTCATTACCATCATAACCCTAAATCAAATCAATCGTTAGATCCAGGGTAGGGTCAGATCTATGGTGGAGAGACAGTCCAGTTTTCCACCATAATTTAATTGCCAGAATAGAGCAGACTTTTTGATAAAACAAAATAAATTACAAGATATATCTACGATGATATAGTTGTTCAGAATGGTTAAATAATTAATCAAATAATATATGCCAAGAATGTAAAGTACAAGATTATCTAATAAACCGAAAGGACGAATACCTCCAAGCAATCTGAATTGATAGGTTGTCAGTTAATCACCTCGTGAAGTGGGAAGCTAGAAATTTAACCTTAGGTATTAGGCTGTAGTTTGTATATAATGTAACCATTAAAATGCGAAACAACTATACATCACAGGTGGAGTATAATTGTGTTTATTGTTAAGTGAATCTAGCACACATAGGTGTAAAATTTGATTGTAATTATATGTAAAAATGATGAAATGTATTTTTTTTAATGAGTATATTTTTGGTTGTTACAAGTGGTATCAGAGCAGCATTCGCACGCTGGGACCCTATGGGTCACCTAATATGACAAATTGTGTGTAAATGATGCACAACTAAGAAAGTATAACAGGAGACGATATGTGAAGGGGGTCAATGCAACAACCACCCCAGAAAACCAGGGATCCTATACCCCAACCATGACCAGAAATGAATCCTGAGATGTGGATTAGCTGAGTGTGGATCGGCACCAGCAAACAAGTAGACTGTTGGAGGAACATAAGCACCAAACTTGCATTCCGCTAAAAACACTGCAGAAGCTACAAGAAGAAATGGTTTGGGTTTAGAGTGATAATGAGCACTTGATGCAAGATAAAGAAAGAATACTCAAGAGCCTTTTGGACAAGTAGAATCAGGTAGTGGTACAACCTAGTCCTGATAGAGACATGCAGGAAATAAACGAACGACAAGCAAAGGACCACACCACTGACATAATGGAAAGAAGTCAATCACAGTGAAGTAATACAAATAGAGATTACAATGAGGCCGAGTTAGGTAATGTGTCAGAACAACAAGAGGTTAAGAAGCAGAGAGTAGAACTGAAAGGTGAGTTTCCAAAGATAAAATCACCTACATTTGATGCAAAAGTAGAAAAGGTGGCTGAAGCATGGTTGATAAATATGAATAAGTATTTTCAATTATACGAATATAGTAGCAATCTTAAAGCCAGATTGGCCATCTTTCCATTGATGGAAAAATCCACACTATGGTGGGAGGAAGTTAGGAATGTCCACAACATAGAATATCAAAACGTGACATGGGATTCATTTCAGTAATACTTTAATGAAAAGTACTTGACTGAGCACTTATATGAATAAAATTCTAGAGAGTTTTACGATTTAAAACTAGGAAAATTGACGATGGATGAATACATCACCAAGTTCACTTCTTTACTTCATTATGTACCTTATCTAAGGGACGAAAAGTCTAAAGTTCAGCAGTTCCTGAGTAGTTTTCTGACTCACATGAAGGAACAAATTGAGTTCCTGAATCCTAGAACCATGGAAGAGGAAATCCATGAGGAAACAATGTGTTATTAGAAATCTAAGGGGAAAGGAGAACTAGGTAAAGGATGGCAGTCAAAGAAAGAACATAAAGGCAACTCAAATATTAAGAAAAATAGAACTAGTAATTTTAACGATATTGCCAGAAGCTGAGTAAGCAAGAAGTTTGGCAAAAAAAATTAAAGAATCCAGTGGCCTGTGGAAGATAAACCCATGGAAGCCTCCAGCAAGCCATACCAAGCACAAAATCAGAAACCACCCCTACAGTGTTGGGGGTGTGGTGAGGCTCACTACTATAGGAATTTCTCGCTATGAGGAAGGAGCGAGGCAGTTACCAATTTACAAGAAGCCTCTACAGTGGGAGATGTAGGCAGAAATATACCTAGAATTAACGCAGCATTGGAATATCTTCAGGAAGATTACCAACCAATGATGATAATGTTGGAAGGTAAGTTACTCTCTTAACCTGTTTCTATTTTTGTAGACCCAAGTACAAGTTTAAATTATGTAAGTCCCATATTAGTAGAAATATATAAATTGTAAAGTCAAAAATTTAGGAATCCATGGCTGGTACAATTACCCATAGGAGCAAAGAGAAAAGTTTGTGCCAAAATCCAGAACTGTACACTAGAAATTAGTGAACAGCAGCTAATTGTGGACCTGAATATATTACCTTTGGGATCCTACAATGTGCTACTCGACATGGATTAGTTGGAGAAGCACTAGACAATAGTGGATTGTAAGGAAAAGATTATATATTACAGAATGCAAGATGGAACTCGTAAGGAGATTCAAGGAATAAAGAAACCCCTACAGCTGCGTCCTATTACAGACTCTCAAATGAGTAAGTGCACGAGGAAAGGATGCCAGATATATGCCATTCAAGTGTGTTTTACTATTTCCAAAGATAAGACTCTGATGATGGAAAACATTCCGGTGATGCAAGATTTTATGGATGTATTTCCAGAGGAAGTACCAGGTTTACCACTGAGAAGGGACATTGATTTTACTATAGAGTTAATGCTTGGATAATCACCGATTTCAAGGGCACCATACCGAATGAGCATACCAAAATTGACCGAATTGAAAATGCAGTTGCAAGAACTGTTGTATAAAGGGTATATCTGACCCAGTGTATCCCCTTGGGGAGCACCAGTGCTATTTGTAAAGAAGAATTATGGAACCATGCGAATGTGCATGGACTATCGACAACTCAATAAGTTGACTGTAAAAAATAAATACCCTCTACCACGGATTGATGATCTCTTTGATCAAGTGAAGGGAGCTACCATATTTTCAAAGATAGACCTAAGGTTAGGATATCATCAGATCCAGATAAAATATGAGGACATACACAAAACTGCTTTCCACACCAGATATGGGCACTACGAATTTTTAGTGTTACCATTTAGATTGACTAATGCACTGGCAACCTTTATGAGGTGGATGCATGGTATATTTCACCTTTTTTTGGATAATTTTGTGCCGATATTTATCGATGACATTTTAATTTATTCCAAGAATGTGGAAGAGCATAAAGAGCACTTAAGAATAGTGTTGGAGATGTTACGGAAGCATTAGCTGTACGCTAAATTCAGCAAGTGTGATTTCTTCAAGGAAGAAATTCAGTACCTTGGTCACGTTATTTTTGCTGAGGGAATCGCAGTTGACCTGGAGAAAATAAGGAAAATTGTGGAATGGAGGGTACCCCAAAATGTGGCAGACATCCAATCATTTATGGGTTTGGACGAGTATTATCGACGGTTCATTGAAGGATTCTCAAATATTTCTTTCCCAATTACCTCCTTACAAAGGAAGGGAAAAATATTTAAAGGGACGAAGGAATGTCAAAATAGTTTTGAAAGGTTAAAATTGTTATTGCCTACAACTCCAATTTTGAGAGTCGTTGATCCCAATAAATAATTCGAAGTCTGCACGGATGCGTGTAAATAAGGAGTTGGGGCAATCTTGTCGCAAGAAGGGAAATTAGTTGCCTATGAATCATGGAAGTTAAAATATTATGTGCAACAACACTCATCTTATGATTTGGAGCTTACAGCAGTAGTGCATGCACTCCAAGTATGGAGGCACTACTTGCTTGGAAAGAGATTTGTACTCAAAACCAACCATAACAACTTAACCAGTTATTTTAAGCAACCTGAACTTAATTCTCTCTAGGCAAGATGGAATGCTTTCTTAAGTGAGTTTGACATTGACATGTAGCATGTGAAGGGTAAGGAAAATAGAGTAGCAGATGCAATGTGTAGAAAGTTGCATGGTGTTTATTAATTGTACTACAATTAGATTGAATGCAAGTTTCTGGAACAAATAAAAACAGAAGCTGAGAAGGATCCTGAATACCAATTTATGTGGCAGCAAGCAGAGTAGGCCAAAAAACAAGAAAAATGTACTGATTGCGGAATTAACAAGGATCAGTTTCTAATTTTCAAGGAGAGGATTTATGTTCCAAACTGAATGGAATTGAAGGAACTGATCCTGAATGAATACCATCGGAGTAACTATTCTGGACATCGCATGTATCAGAAAGTTTTAACAACAATTAGGAAGAACTACTTCTGGCCAGGTATGCGAAGAAATATTGCAGAATATTTGAATAGATGGTTGGAGTGCCAACAAGTAAAGGTGGAGCATCGACATCCAACCGGATTAATGCAGCCCATACCAGTACCTGAGTGGAAATGGGAGGTAATATCCTTAGACTTCATTACTGGGTTACCAAAGTCAAAGAAGCACAATGATTCCATTATGCTGGTAGTGGATCGATTAAGTAAAGCAGCACATTTCATACCAGTACAATCCACTTATAAAATGATGCAAATAGCAGATATATTTATGAGATAAATTTTTAGGTTGCATGGAATTCAAAAGACTGTCATATCTGACGGAGATGTGAAGTTTACTTTAGCATTCTGGAAAACGTTATTTACAGGTTTGGGAACCCAAATTTATTTCAATACTGCCTACCGCCCATAGACAGATGGACAAACTAAGAGGGTGAATCAGATTTTGGAGGACATGTTATGCATGTACATAATGTAGAAACCAACTAGGTGGGAAGAATACCTGCACTTAGTAGAATCTGCGTAAAATAACGGTTATCAGGAATCTCTTAGGATGAGTCTGTTCGAAGCGTTATACGGACGACAGTCTTGAACTCTTATTAATTGGAGTAGTCTAGAAACCAAGTAAATGCTTGGACTAGAAATGCTAGCTGAGATGGAAGCAGAAGTAAGAAAGATCAGGCAAAATTCTAAGGCAACTCAGGATCGAAAAAAATTGTATGCAGATAAGAAAATGACTTATCGTGAATTTGAAGTGGGAGATCATGTGTATGTAAGGATCAAACCAAAGAAGAGCACTTTAAGGTGGGCCTCTTGTGCCAAATTGGCTCCAAGGTTTTGTGGGCCTTTCCAAATATTGGAGAGGGTGGGCCCTATGGCTTATCGATTGGCCCTGCTTAGTCATATCTATGTACACAACGTCTTTCATGTATCGTTACTAAAACAACACATACACGACCCAAAGCATGTAATCCACTGGCAAAGTATTTAGGTAGGATATGTATATAAAAATTGATTAGAAATATTAAAGTTTATGAGAAATTAATTCAAAGTTGTAGACTATAGGTCAAACCGGACAACAAGTTTCTGGTCGAGCCTTAGTGTATAAGCGATCAGAGAGAAATCATGCTTCGGAATTGAGCCATCACCCAGGTTAAGGTGTAGTGGAAGCACTTCAGCTCGGATGAAGCTACATGGGAGGATGAAGGTTTTGTTCGGGATGCTTACCTAGAACTATTTGTTGAGTTTGAATGAAACACCGAGGACGGTGTTCACTTCCAGGGGGGAAGCTGTGACAGTTGGCTTAAGTGCCAACTAATGGTTATGTTATGTTTGTTAAGACACTAAGACATTTATTTGTTATTTTTTTTGGAAAAATATTAAATTATGAGAAAAAATTAATTTTGATTAAATAAAATTAGCTATGGAAGTGATTTCCATAAAAAATAAAATAAAAGACTGATGGTAAAAGTATTCCAAGAATTGATAGGTAGTTGAACAGAAACAGTTCAAACAGTTACCCCATCCTCTAAGGATAAAGGCATATCCTAGGGAGGAAGAGCGGTTTTGTTTGGTAATTGGAAGGAGGAAAATTGAAGAAGAATTCCCGAGCTGGTGGTGACCAGTAGAATTACTCAGAATCTTGAGATTTTTCTAGATTAGAAGACTAGACCAGAATGTCCTGAGGTCTCGTTAGGAACCTCTATCAACTCATATAGCTCAAAATTGGGGCACAGGGGAGAGATGAGGACATAATTGCCTCTCTCGAGGTAGGGAGGACAACATTAGTCAGTAATTGGAAGACATATAAGTTTATCTGCCACTGGGAATCTTAATTTGGTTTATGAATGATGATAATAGTTTAAATGTTATAATCTGTAGAATTTACAATGCTTAAATTGTGAAAGGAGAAGCTTCTATGTAGGTTTTCTTTTTGATAAATAAGACAGTTAGATAGAATTAAATTTATTACTGAAAATTGTAAGATAGAGAACTGTTAACATGGAACCCTCGAGACGAAGGCTCTGTGTTGGTTTTTCTTTGCAACTATGATAAAACATGGACATAATGGTCCGACCATTTTCATTGCTAAAAACAACAGAAAGAAAAGTAAAAGATAGAACCCTTAAAGCTCTAAAAAGGGATGTTCTGTAGTTAATAGGAGAACCAGATCAGACTGTATAAATACTAAACATTATATAACAAAATTGTACTGATAACTTAGGTACAAAAGTAGATTTATGCAAATATTACATGTAAATTTAAGAATTGTGAATAATGAAAATTGCTCTTAAAACTGTAAAATGTATTTTCTGTTGACAGAGTACAAGAAAGAAGACCAAACCATTGTATGGAAGAAATTGACATGTGCTGTAGATTCTAACTCTGAAATTGAAAGGAATAGAATACAAAAATCTCTATTTTGATTCATCAGAATGATAAGGTATTGTTAAATCGACGAGAGAACCGAGCGTTGAAAAGATAGAACTTATATTATCAGTGCAAGAACAAAAATTTATTCTAAACATAGCCATAAGAGACCCTCTGTATTTTATATTCAATAAGTCCATAAATATCACATTCAGTACCATAAACCCCAGATGACCACAACGATAAAAGAAGATAGTAAATATAAACCATTACTGGAGGTAAACAGATTCCAGTTTCAGTCTTGTGCAATAGAAAATATGGTACAAACAATATATCTATAGTTGAAATAAATTAAAATTTATTTATACAAACAAGAGTTCAGACATTTAACTATTAATTATACCGAGCATGCCTCACACAGTGAGGTAATGAAAATTCGGTAAACTCATTAATGGTATATAGTCAAAAACTTGAGAAACTATGGGAAAAAGCCAAGACCCTAAGGTAAAACATGGTTGAACGTGAGTTTAGACAAGGAGTATAAATAAACACAACCGTCATACATATGCGACTGTGGCACGCCCATTTTGGGTACTGTTCGTGGAGGAAAGTTCAAAATTTGAAGTAACAGAACAAGATGGAAAGCTCCATAGTGAGCCTAAATCCCCTGCAAACTCGAGGTCTCGTGACCAAGTCATAAGCAGAAAGAAGTACCTGATAGAGCTAGTTTAGGAGAAGTTAGAAGAAATACCAAACCGAGCTTCACAAAAATTATCCACCATAATGCCAAACCAAGCGAGTTTACCTGCACAAACAAAAGGAAGAGTGTTAAACAATTTAGTTTCGCATACCCCAAATGCTAGAGGATAAATTGATACAATAACAAGGTTGACTTACCTATAAGGTTTCTTTATCGGAAACAGAAGTGACAACCTGCAAGTAATACCATCAAGATTTAATGGTTGGTATAGCTGTAGAGGTTTGAAGAAACAATATAAATAATCTCAACATAAATTGACGATGTAGGTAGAGGGTTTCACTGTGGATTTCATCTACGGAAGCACAAACGAGGAGAGGATTCCATATGAAGGAAGGGCTCGAAAACATGACTGTGGCCCTACACAGGAAGATGTTCAAAACTTAGACGTGGATGAAGATGAATTCCAAGGATATAACATCTAAAAAGAATATGAAACATGAAATCCTGTATAAGGTCAATTGTAATAAGATTTTATTCTATAGTAAACATTTTTCCAGAATCTCACAACAACCATAAGCTCACTTACTAGAAGGATTGAAGGCAGAAAAATTATCAATGCCGGGAAGAACCCTGGTGGGGTTTGTCACAGAGGTAGCAAGGCTCTCCTGCAGAGCGCTGAGTCGAATGCTTGAATGACAAAGAACTGGTTAGGGATAGGAGGTCATTAGCATTGTAACCCTAAATAAAATCAACCGTTGGATCCCAGGTAGGGTCAGATCGATGGTGGAGAGACAATCCATTTTTCCACCATAATTTAATTTTTAGAACAGAGCAGACTTTCAGATAAAACCAAATCAATTGCAAGATATATTTACGGTGATATAGTTGTGCGAAAGGGTTAAATAATTAATCAAATAATAGATGCCATGAATGCAAAGACCAGGATTATCTAATAAATCGAAAGGATGAATACCTCCAAGTAATCCGAATTGATAGGTTGTCAATTACTCACCTCGTGAAGTGGGAAGCCAGAAATTCAACCTTAGGTATTAGAGTGTAGTTTGTATATAATGTAACCATTAAAATGTGGAACAACTATACATCATAGGTGGAGTATAATTGTGTTTATTTTTAAGTGAATCTAGCACACATAGGTGTAAAATTTGATTGTAATTAGATGTAAAAACGATGAAATGTATTTTTTATGAGTATATTTTTGGTTGTTACAACTTCGCTTTCCAAATTCAACATTCTAGCCTTTGATTTCACTGTCTTGACCTCCACCTACTTAGAATTAAGCTACAACACAACTTCTTTTTCCAGACCTGTCCTCATAAAATTATGCATGGCACTTGTGTCCACAAGAACTTAGATGAACCTTCCAATGATCTCCAAGGAAATGAATTTGAAGCTTTGCAAATACCATCCTTGTCCCTAATAACACTAGTCTACATACTTACCTCATTTCTACCGCACTTCATCGCACCTGCATCTTCATAGGCTCTAGTACCATCTATCACAACCCTATTATGGTCACACCACCATGGTTATGCGGCATGGGCGAGGTTCATCACATTCACGAAAAAAATTAGGGGCTAATATTCATAGGTGGGCTAGTTTTCCATGTTTTTTCGAAAAAAGGATTCGCCAATTTCTTCTTCTTTTTTAAAATTGATTAGCCCAAATTTTATAGTATAAAATAATTTTACCCTAAAAATCGCCAAAAATTTATATATACTAATATAGAATGATTAGAAAATTAAATATTTTTTACAAAAATAGCATAAAATGTTTTACAATTTACATATTGGGGACTACTATGATTTGTCAAGGTTTCTAAACTTTAAGATAAATGCTTATCCTTAGAATTTTTCCTAATTATAGTGTTACAAACAACTAATGATTACTTAGCTTTCAAAGTACACCTACAATGTTATTTATCTTAGTTATGACTTCTTTTATATTTTAAATGTTATGTGCAACAAACATAAACTTAAATATTTATTCAATCATGTAGCAATGCGATATCCAACAATAAGAAACCAACAATTCTTGCCAAAAAAATATCAAGTAAATGAACTTCTTTTTATTATAATTTTTTTTTGTACATCAATGAAACATTGCCCCAAATGGGTTCCAACACATTAACTTCAGTAAATATAAAATTGTTCCTTACATCCTGAACGAGTGTGTCCTATGATTTGCCAAATACATAAAGCTCAACAAAAAAATGCAGAGACTGCCTGCCCACCTTGGGCGGGCACATTCCTGTGTGCTCTTCCTTTCGTTTGTTTCTTGTCTCTCGTTATAGCATCATTTCTCACCTTCATATGATTCATGATTGCTTTTATGGCTTTGGGCACCCATTCCTACAGACTTGCACAAATTCACTAAAAAACAGTGTAAAAATCCCCATACGCGATTATGCCTAGACTTTTCCGCGTGTATACGCGAGTCCACATGCACTTTTCCGCGTATGCCATTAAAATCATTAAAAAATATATAAAAAATCCCTATTTTCGGGCTGGGTTGATGGTTACTATGGTAGTTCAACCACCCCAGCACGTGGCCAACTGTTTCCAACTGTTGAAACTACTTTGAGGGAGTATAAAAGCCCCTCATGTGTATGGCCTAAGGGAGAGAGAAATTATTGATATTATACTCTGTTGGTATTCCCTATCCAAGTCTGAATTCCCGTGCCTCCTGCACTTCCCAGTTCATTACAGGAAACCTTTGTTTCCTGGAGATGCTCATCTTCCTATATGTCATCTCGTATGCACCAGTTTGGAAGGAATCTTAGCGAGGCAAGGGTGGGACGGATCCGGACGACGGTCTGCTCGAAGATCATGGAAGGATTCAGGTGATCTCTCCACTTGTTATTTCTGTACATGCTATTTATAATACAGAAGTACCATCTTGTTCCCGAAATATACGTGTTAGTGTTTGCTTGTATACATGAGAATATTGTTATTTAAGCATTCATTATGGTTTATCTAATGTTTTATATGGATTTCACTAACATTTAGAGTAGATATATGCTGTACAACTAGTTCTTCGTGCTTGTTTCTTCTTGTCTTTCAGGTTAAGAAGGAAGAACGGTTGCTGGGGGTTTGGACCCCGCGGGATCTGCTTCAACCGTAGGACCTACGGGTAACTTCCTCGATCTACTCTATTTAGTTTTTCATGAACATGTATGGTTGTGTGAGTCCTTCTTAAGTAGCATGCCCTGCTCTGTGGAGGTTTAAGCCCAAAAAACCTCTAGGGTGATTTTCCCCGAAACAGAATTGGCGACTCCGCTGGGGATCACATTCTTGTGATTCCCCTGTTGGGTGGTTTCAGCTGTTTGATAGGTTTCCAACAGTTTTAACTTCTATTTGCAGTCCAGTTTACTCTTTCTCAGTCATTCTGAAGTCCTGGTTTCTTGTCCAGGCTTGATCCTTTTTGTTTTTTCATTATCTACCTTTATATACGCGCTTTTTTCTGCACACAGTCGCGTATACACGCAAGTTTTTCTAAAGGGAGTCGCGTATACGCGTGTTTCCTTTAGCACAGTTGCGTATGCACGCTTGTTACTAAACTGTGAAGTAGCGTATACCTAGGCTGATTTTGAAATTGTGGGTTTCTTGACTTTTTAGTCCTTTCTGGCTGTGGAGACCTGTTTCTACAGTGTCTTTGTACCCTCTGGATTGTGAAGGAAGTGGTCTTTGGTCTTTTCTCTCTTTCGTTTGATTGAAAACTAGTCTTTTTGGCAAAGTGTTGTTGTTGGTGCTGGCACTTCTGGTTTGTGTACCAAGATCTCTTTCCGAGCATTCTTGGCTGTTCTGCTGTATCAGAACAGAGAGATTTTTCTCGTTTACGCGTTCCTATCTTTGTGTTTTGTTTTGCACTACGATTTTTGCCCGTTTCTTGGTTGGTTTTCTTGAGTTATGTAGGCTAGGTCTTCTTGCAACTTTTGAAGAGTCTTTCTTGCTTCTTCGAAGTTTTTGTTTGTGGCAAGGTTGTGCTATTCTTCTAGGCTGAGTGGCTGAGTTTTCTTGTCTTCTTTTGCTCTTATTGATCTTGCTACTAGTTAGCCCTATAAGATTTGGAGCATTGTTGAAGTTTGTGCTTGAAATTCAGTATTGTTTGGCTTGGAATTTGATAGTTTCACTTGGTCTTTTCGAGCTCTTCCTTTATAAAACTCAAAAGCTCAAAAAACATTTTTGCTTTGCTTTTGTTTTTGCATTTCAAAAGCTCAAAAAACATTTTGTTTTGTTTCTTGCTTTTGTTGTTGCATTTTTGTTTTCGTTTCGCTATATCTTTTGAAGCTTTGTTGAAGTTTCTTGCTTTTGGTTTTTGGCTTGATTTTGGAAAGAAGTTGTCATTGATTTCTTCTTCTTGTTTTTAAGAGTTTTTGGTGTCTTCATATTAAGAGTTCTTGTTTTCGGGAACTAGCTTTCTGGACAACCAAAAAGAGTTAAAACTGAAGGATCTTTTGGGAAATTTCACTCTGCTTTAGGAGATTTTGGATCTTAGAATTTGCATGCTTGTAGTGATTTCCATTAGGTGCATTTAAGCATTTAGTCATTTTCGTAGTTTTTGTGAGTGTGAGTTTGTTATCTGAAAAGAAAAATACAATTTTTAGTCTCGTAGAACCTGTATAGAAGTTGCTTTTCATCGAAAGACAATAACTGCATTTGCATGTAGTTTGGTTTTTATTAATTTCTTTTCTGCGTCAAAAAACCATAAGTTTCATCTCCGCATCCTTGTGACTTAACATAACAGCCCATTAAAATAAGCGATATAATTTAAAATCAACTAGCAAGTTTTCTAAGTGTCATACACCAACTAGCTAGGTTGTAGGGCCTTGGATTAGGTGAGTGGAGAGTTAACTCTCCAAGACCGCTCAAACAAAACATAGAAGTTGATTAATTGAGCGAAATCCAACTCCGTTAGGTGGACTGGGAAAGCTCTCCTCTAGAGAGTCAAGCACGAGGGGAAGTGAAGGCTGAGAAGAGGGATACCCCCTCTCTGATTAGCTAAATCTGACCTCAAGACCGTTCCGCCCGGCTTCTGACACGAATTGGTGCCCATAGTTGCCACTCCTAGGTTCCACACAGGTGACTGCGGGGGGGAATACCCATGGTACCTGAGGCAGACGTCGCATCACTTTCAGCAGTACTTCTGGGGGGTGCCCTTGCGAAGCTTGGGTGCTTGAGCCGGCAAAGGCTGTCATTAGGAGGTCAGCGTAACTGTTTCTGATACCTTCGCTAGTTGTTCTGGGCCCTAATCATCCCAGACTGCTTTCGGGAGGTCCTATATTTCGCTTTCCTGTATTTTGGTGTCCGGTCCTCATCACCCGGAGCGGAAATACTTGGAGGTTGTTTGCTTGATTGTATCTCAGGGATTTTTCTTTTAGTGAGTGCTCTTTGCTCCTAGCTTGCCTAACTTTTCACTTTTTTGAGTCTAATTTAAAATCTATAAAAGTGGTTGATCAAGCGCCTCGTCAATTGAGGAGAATCCGGGGGTTATCTCCCAAGAGTCCAGAGCCTTCTTCAAGAAGGCGTAGGAGTGATTTAGCAAGTGGTTACCACCCGGTGACGTCTGACGCAGTGGAGAGAGATCCTCCACAGAGGTCTGAAGGTTTCATAGCTGATTCTGGTGTCGGTTCCGAGAGGAGCGTTCCGCTCACCTCGCGAGTTTTGTTTCCTCGGGAAGAAGATTTTCAAATCGAAGACGTACCTGAACCTCCTACGTCAGGTCCATCTCCTCTTCCTCCTGATTATCCGTTCGTTGTTCAATACATCGGACCTGAGTCGGAGAGACCGGAAGATCTTCCGTATCATTCTTACCTTTCGATGGCCACGACTGGGAACGCGACTTCTGCTGTGAGTGCTGCAGGCATTCAGACTCCTGCTTCTGTTGAAGCAGGGGGCACTATTGCTTCATCTTCGATTGCTTCTAGTGCTGCTGTGTTTGGCTCTGGTTTCACCCAAGCACATGCTTCTCATTCTGGTCCTTTCTGTTCAGGGATGTCCACTAGTGGGAATCCCTCTTTTTCCTTTTCCGCTGCTTCAGCTGGATCTACGCCCATGTCTTCCATGGCTAGTGGATCGGCTTCGTTTCAAGGGTTCCCCTTCGGAACTAGACACATTCCTAGTTCGAATCCTTCGTTAGGGTCCTTTCCGTTTACTTCTCAGACCCAGAGTTTCAACCCTTGGTCTGGGGGGCAAAGTTCGACTACTTTTACAGGTTGGAACCCTGTATTCACTACAGCGGGGGCAGGGAATCAGTTTTACGTAGGTCATCAAGGGAATGCTTCTTTCCCTTCGTCGAGTGCTTATCAGACTTTTTCTCCTCTGTCTAATGCCTGGAACCCCTACCAGGGGCTTTCCTCTTCATTTAATACTTCAGCGGGGGGAACTGGTCTGGGCTTTGGTAACTCGGCGTTGGGGGGAGGCTCTTCTCCTTTTTCTGCGAGTCCTTTTTGGCAACCTAGTGCCTCATCAAATACAGGGTATTCTTTTCAGAATGTTGGGAACCCATCCCATCAAGGATGGAATCCTCAGGCTCCGCCTCGCTTACCTTTTCTGGCAACATTAAACTTGCCAGATCTGTCGAAGTTGACTAATGATCCGATTCGTTATAGTCCGGGGTGGCCTCTGGTTCCCACCAAACTTCCTTCAGACATTCCAAAGTTTGAAGGTAAGAATGGAGAAGATCCGGCTGACCACATTACTACTTTCCATTTATGGTGTTCTTCGAACTCCTTGATCGATGATTCGATTAGGTTGAGATTATTTCAACGCACCCTAACTGGAAACGCTGCCAAATGGTATATTGAGCTAACTGGGGGCAGTTTTGCTACATTTGGAGAACTGGCTGTTACATTTCTAAACCATTTTCAGTTGCCTGTCAGATATGAGGCTGGGACCGAACTCCTGGCTAATTTTAAGCAGGATGAGGCAACTCACATTTCTGATCACATTCAGGAATGGAGGAGAAGGAAGAGGCTTATTAAATCTCATATTCCAGGAGAATTCCTTCTCGAATGGTTTCTGAAATCTCTGCAGTCAGACATTTCTAAAGATGTATCCCTATCTGGGGTATTTTCTGAGGAGCAGGCCATTTTTAGGGCCCAGCAGCTGGAACTGATCTATTCTCAGTCTGGGGTCCTTTATAAATATTTGCCCAATGCTCCTCGCTCCAAATTGGATTTATCGAAAACTAAACCCAGTTTGCATGGTGATGGGCTTGTCGGATCGATCAATAGTGGTGCAGCCAGCCTGATTTCTCAATTGCAGCAGTTGTCTTTGCAATCTGCTCCTTCTAGTCAGGCTGTGCCTGCCGAGTCATCACCTTCCCAGCCTTTGTCCATAAATGTTGTCCAAGCTTCTGATCCCAAAGGAAATCAACAATCTGATGGGAAGAAGAAGGGAAGAAATAACAAGAAGAAGGGCAAGAACGGGAAGGGTAATGCAAATAAAACCAACGAGCGTGTTGGTGAGGGTCCAAAGGAGAAGAAGAAAGTGAAGTTTCCATGCAAGCTATGTGCTGGAGACCATCTCACGCACCTTTGCCCTAAAATTCAGGATGCTCAGCGCTTGTTAGCTCAGTAGGGTTCTTCTAGTTCCCAGGCTGTGTTAACAAACCCTTTTCCCCAAGGGCAACAATTAGTTGTTGGCGCGAACCAAAATCTTGGGGCTTCCTCTGGAGGCACCCAGGAAGGGGAAATTCCATCGAACATTTTCATGATGAGTGCTCACGCGGATATCGCTACGAGATCTCGTGATTATGGCGGAGAAGAGTCTTCGAAAGCTAAGGAAGTTCCTGATGCTACTGAGCCGCTTCACATTACGAAGCCTACTGTTGAGTCTATGCCTCGGATGCCCAAAGCATATTCTAAGCGATCAACGATTAATCCAAATGCTAGGGCTGCCCAGAACTACTCGATTGTGGAAGATCTGGCGCAGAGTCCTTGTGCTATGTCAGCTTTAGAGGTACTCCAGTCTTGTCCGGCTCAGCGCAGTGCTTTGCTCATTGCCATTGGGGCTATTGATCCAAAAAATTCTCTTCTGATTACTTTTGATATGACTAATTTTAAGAAGAGACTTCCTCATCACATGGCTTTTCATATTAAATCGTCGTATCGGAAGTGCAATATCTTTCGAACGGTTGTTGATGAGGGTACCTCCACGTGCGTGATGTCTCTTGCATGTTGGAAGACACTTGGATCTCCCAAAGCTATTCCATCTAGCACTGTTCTTACTGCGTTCGATGGTCATTCTCACAGACCCCATGGTATTGTCCCAGCTTTGCCCATCTGTGTTGGGGGCAAAACTGTCAATATAGAGGTTGAGGTAGTAGATGCAAGCTTGGACTACAACCTTCTGTTGGGGAGAAACTGGATTTATGAGATGGATGCCATTGCATCCTCATTATTTCGAATTATATGTTTCCCCCACGAAGGGAGGATTGTTACAGTGGATCAACTGGATTGTCCTCCTGTAGACCCGAATGCGTCTACTGACTCATCTGTTCCTAAGTTGGATAATTCTAAGGCGCCTGTTGAGAATTTAGGAGTTGGAATGTATTCTTCCTTGATGGGTACTTTCGATCTTCCTCCTCCTACGGTGCATATAAATGCTATTTCATCCTCCAAGGTTCCTCTTCGAAGAGAGTTCTTCAGAACTCATTATTTTTCGGACCCTTGGACCTTGCCTTCCCCTACCGCCACATTAGCGAAAGGTCAAGTGGGTGGAATGGAATTTCCAATGTCTGCAGCTGAGATTGCTTATCAGTCTATTGTTGACTCTGCAGAATCCATCCCAGCTCCTCTTTCACCGGAAGAGTTGGATGGAGATGTGGCTCCGGCTTGGACACTTAGTTCTTCTTCTGCCCAAGATTGCCTTGATACCACTCTTCCATCTGAAGAGGCCATCCTGGAAGCTATGACTGGTATAGATAGACCGTGGGATGATTTGCATCATCGGTCTTACTTTTTACCTGACTTGAGCGAAGTTGAAACGAGTTTTCCAAGTCCTCCGTCTCCTGGTCCTGTTCACCCAGTCTTGAACCCTTTAGCACCAACACAAGTTTATGCTGAAGGGAACATGGCTATGATTTCTCCTACTATCCCGGTGAACATTTCCAGGGATCCCAATATTATTGAGAATGTCTTCATCGGAGCTAAATGTTCCCGTGAAGAGGTTCAAATTTACACCGAGCTCTTTAAAGAGTATAGGGACGTATTCGCTTGGTCTTATGAGTAAATGCCTGGAATAGATCCATCTATTGTCCAGCATGAGATCAAGACTTATGAAAACGCTAAGCCAGTCAGGCAAAAACTTCGTCCGGTCAATCCTAGGAAGGCAGCAGCTATCAAAGCTGAGGTTGAGACGCTGCTTAAGGCGGGATTCATTTTCCCTGTTCCTTTGACTGAATGGGTTTCAAATCCCGTTCCCGTAGATAAAAAGCAAGGAACGATTTGAGTTTGCATCGATTTCAGAGACCTAAATAAAGCATGTCCTAAAGATAATTACCCCACACCATTTATCGATCAGATCATTGACGAGTGTGCCGGTAATGAGATTTTCTCCTTCATGGACAGTTTCTCCGGATATAATCAGATTACTATCCGTCCTAAAGATCAGCATAAGACTTCCTTTATTTGTCCCTGGGGTACATTTGCATACAAGAAGATGCCTTTTGGTCTTAAAAATGCTGGGGCTACCTTTCAGCGGGCCATGTCATATGCCTTCCACGACATCAAAAATATTATCAAGGCGTATTTGGATGATTTAGCTGCTCATTCTCGAAAGAGGATGGATCATCCTGCTCACCTCCGGCAAATATTTGAACGATGTCGGTTCTATAAGATTAGATTGAATCCGAACAAGTGCGTTTTCGCAGTTACATCCGGTCGGCTATTGGGATTCATTGTGTCTAGGGAAGGGATAAGGGTAGATCCCTTCAAGGTTGAGGCAATACTTCGGTTGCCTCCCCCGTCCTCAATTCGTCAGCTTCAAATTCTTCAAGGGAAGTCTAATTTTCTTCGGAGATTTATCGTCAATTATGCTGAAGTTACAAAGGGATTTATGAGACTGTTGAAGAAAGGAGTTCCTTTTCTTTGGGATGAATACGCTCAACGCTCATTCGATGCTTTGAAAAAAGCATTGACCTCTTCTCCTTTATTGAGTCCACCTGATTATAGCAGGGATTTCCTTTTGTATCTGGCAGCAGCAGAATCTACCATCGGTATGGTTCTGGTTCAGGAGGATGATGCTCTTGCATAGCATGTTATATACTACCTTAGTGGAGGCTTGGTAGGACTTGAACTCCGATACACTCCGATAGAAAAATTAGCTTTAGCAGCAGTTCATGCTGTGCAACAACTCCGACATTACATTATTCTTTGCAAAACTTGTGTTTTGGCAGAAGCCAATCCATTTCAGTTTTTCCTCAGTAGGCGAGTGATTGGGGGCAAATACAATAGATGGATTGTGATTTTACAGGAATTTGATCTTGAGTTTATGTCTGCCAACTCCAAGAAATCATTAGTTTTCACGGAATTGATCTCCGAGTTGCCCTGTGGGGAAGAGATGATCTATGATGAATCCTTTCCGGATGAACATTTGTTTCTTATCTCTTCACAGGATCCTTGGTATGGAGATATAATTGTGTATCTCCAGACTGCGAAGTTTCCCTCTACTTTTTCGAAAGATGAGCATCGTAAGTTGCGTCACTTGGCCAAGAATTATTTGATTATTGGTGATGCTTTATACCGTCGAGGGGTTGATTCAATCCTAAGACGCTGCTTAACTCTCGAAGAAGCTGAGGCTGTGCTCAATGATTCTCACAGTGGAGCTTGTGGGGGTCATTTATCTGGGCTTGCTACAGCCCAAAAGATTTTGCGTGCTGGATACTTTTGGCCCTCGATTTTTAAAGATTGTATTGAATCGGTCAAAAAGTGTCATCCTTGTCAGGTGTATACTCGAAAAATGCGCGCTCATCCAGCTCCGCTTTTTCCAGTCGTTACTGTCGGTCCCTTTACAAAGTGGGGTATTGATTATACTACTTGTAACCTGCCTTCGGCTAAAGGTCAAAAGTACATTATTGTAGCAGTAGACTACTTTACGAAGTGGGTCGAGGCTATGCCTACTTTTGGGAATGATGGTGAGACTGCAGCTCTTTTCCTTTTCAACCAAGTTATTGCTCGTTTTGGTATTCCTAGAGAGATTGTCACTGATCATGGCAGTCATTTTCAGAATAGTATGATGGCTGAGTTGGCTCTCAAATTGGGTTTCCGGCAGGAGCATTCATCTCCATATTATCCTCAAGCCAATGGGCAAGTGGAAGCCGTGAATAAATCCTTGAAGACAATTCTTCAACGGACAATTGATAAAGCTAGATCCAACTAGCATATTATGCTATATCCTGCACTTTGGGCATACAGGACGTCAGTGAAAACTGCAACTGGCTTTACTCCATTTCAGTTAGTGCACGGGGTGGAATCCATATTTCCTATTGAATGCGAGATTCCTTCTCTTAAATTAGCTGTTGAACTTCTTCCTGACACTTCTAGTCTGGCAGAACGGCTTCTTCATCTGGAACATCTCGATGAGCAGCGTCAAGATGCCGCCACGATGAATGAAGCGCATAAAAACCGAGTAAAAGTTCAGTACGATAAGGCGGTCAAGCCTAGGGTCTTTTCGGAAGGTGACCTTGTTTTGGTCTATGCCCAAGAAAAATATGCCCTGGGGGCAGGAAAGTTTAAGTCTATGTGGTATGGCCCCTATATCGTTAAAAAAGTCCTTAAGAAAGGAGCATACACCTTGGTTGATTTCGAAGGGAACGAGTTGCCGGAGCCCCGAAATGGGCTCTATTTGAAGAAGTATTATGCCTAGGCTTCGGCCTGGCATGTTGCTTTTGTATATAGTAGTTTTTTTCTTTGTACATATCTGTTTGATTTTCGATCTTTGATGAGTTGGTGATGTTTTTTATCTGCTTTGGCAGGTTGTGTTGGATGTCATGAGTCATTTTGGTTTCGCCGATGGTGCTAGTAGACACACCCGGAACTTAGCTTCCGCGGCTTGGGTGCTTCATTATCCATTCGGTCAGCTGTTAGTATCAAGAGGGGTCTGCATTGGTCCTGCTTCCAATAATATAGCAGAATACACTGCAGTTGTTCATCTACTCTCGGAGGCAATATCTTTGGGTGTTGATTCGTTGGTAGTTTTCTTGGACTCTCAGCTGGTGGTGTCGCAGTTGAACAATACTTATTGGGTTCGAGATCCATTTTTACTCCGGTTGTTCTTGAGGGTACGTTTGTTACAAAGATCATTTCAATTTTTAACTTTCATTCATATTCCTCGAGCTGAAAATTGGCTAGCAGACTCATTAGCTAATCAAGCACTGGATTGGCATATTAATCATTCCATACAATAAAATTTAATCATAAAAAACATCATACATTTTGGTACATTTATCACATCACATCAAACATCGCTGTATATATATCATCAGAGTGTTCAAAAAACTTTACAAAATTTGGATCCATAAGGTCATACAAAACTTGGGCTTATGCCCGATCATGTTCAGTCTCAAAAAAGAATATACAGTCATCTAATACATAATATCTGTCTACTCCTGAGGTCCCTGCCCAGAAGTCGTGTTCCTATAGAATGTGACCGCGGTGGCAACTCGGCGGAATAATCGTACCCAGTCTCGGGGCACTCCTACCACCCGTCTCTGGATGGCTTCCGGCAGGTCTTCCACGGCAGCCATAGGTATTTGGCGGGTTAACCCCTCCAAGTTCCTCTGCACAGCCTGGAGGGTCCTGTCTGAATCCACTGTATCTGCTTCGCCCCTGCGACGCTTGTGGCGCGGGAAACCCTTAGGTCGAACTGGTCCAACATCTGAATCATGATCATTTTAAATTGTCAGTCATTATGAATCCAATCAAAAACATGTTTGTTTTTCATTTTTTCATACATATTTGAAAAAATCCAAAAAAATTATATAAGTCAAAAAAATTTTGCAAACTTACCGACTGTGCCCCATGCTGTGCCTGGTGGAAGAACTAGATCTGGATCTCCACGAAAGTCCATCCCGGCATAGGGATAGTCGTCCACCGCGATGATTTTTTCTCCCCACCAAAGGAAGAACTCATCGTCCCACGTGGTCCGGGGTACTTCACTACCCCCCAATCTCTTCATCATATCTGCCCAACGGGCAATTCTTGGGTCCCGCGGGCTGCTGATGGTAGAGATAACTCTGGGTCTCAATGCTGGTATCTTCTCAAAGAAGAATGTTGTCAAAATGGTACCATAGCCAAAGTGTTTAGTCTTTGCTTGGCGGATTGAGGTCAACTGTTGCTTCATGTTCAGTAATAGGGCTGTGCACCAATCATACACATGAGTCAAGCATTCTACTGCTATGCTCATTTGCGTCCTGGACGCCTGATGTAGGGAGGCAGATCCTGCCACTCTGCCGATGGTGAAAAGGAGGATTTTCATGTGCAAATCCCTCAAATCTTTAATTGCAATCTGAGTTCCAACCTTTTTGGAACCCTCTACGCAATACACGTGGACATAATCTTCCATGGTTAACCCTCCCAGGGGCTTCCCGTGCAAGTCTACTGGTTCTCCCCTCCGGGAGAGTCCAGTGATGAAATATATGTCTTCCACTTCAATGCGTACTGGCATCTGATCAATAACGAAGCAATCTTGGTCTGGTTCCCAATAATTGACGAGCATTTCTAGCAACCGAACATTGCTTTTCATATTTGGCATTTTGAAGAATTTGAACAATCCGCAATTCCGAAGGATATTTTGCGCTGCTCGATCCTGCATGACCTCTTGATGAATTGCGCTGTGTTCACGCTCTCTCCATGAGATTGTAATCTTGTCAAAATTCATTAAATCATGCATTAGCCACGCATTTTTTGATTCGGACCTATGCATACGCGACTTTTTCTTTGCACAGTCGCTTGTATACGCGACTTTCCTGTTATGAATCCACGTATGCGCAAGTCCACGTTTTTTAGCAAGGGTTTTAATGGTAAAAATCACTTAATTTTAATTTCTAAACGGACAAAATGATTTGCAAGGATGATTGAGGAGCCTACCTGAAATTTCGGTGCGTTTCGACGGTCGGTTGTTCCTGATTTGACGAAAGAAGTTTTTTGCTCCAGAGCACTTTTTCCAAATCAGCAATGCAATAATGAACCAAATATGAGGTAATTTGTCTATTTATGGCTAAAAAGTTGAAAATTTTTGCAAAAACTTGTTATGCTTATTTTTTCGATCTATCTTAAGCTGCATAACTCGGATGCTTGGAAGTGCCCAGTTTGGTATGTTTTCAGGTACATTTTGACGATTTTGAGATTTTTCCCGGTTTTTGATCCATGATTACCGACTCGTCATGGCAGGTATATGATCTTCACTGGCATATAGGTTAGGTAAATCACTTTCCGCTGCATCTTGCATACTAGCCTCCATACTGATCACTTGCCATAGGGTCGATCCCATCAGGTCATGACTATTACACCCATTTCACTCGCCGATTATTTAATCATGACTTGGTGGTAGAGCCTTCCTTTACATGGGATTCCTAGTTAGTTCCTCGCTATCACTTGTTGCCCATGCTGCGTTTTATGTAGGCTCGGGAGTCCTCTTTAGTCCCACCATGACTTATGTGTTGAAGCTTCATTCTTCTTCTTCCTCACTATCATTTTTCTGGCTATTACCCTAGAGGCTCCCTGGTGTCGTTAAGTTGTATTACTGCATTGCATATTGGCTACTTGTTTATCCCGGCCTTTAGCCGGCTTCATTTGGACTCGATGTTTAAGCCAACTTTTGACCTTGACTCTCTGTACAAGTTAACCATTGCATGCACTTAGCTATCACGACTTGACACCCTTTTACCCATGGATGGAACGTTCCTCTGAGTATCGCTTACCAGTTTTCGCCACCTTGCATTGAGCATAGGATTGTTCCAATCCCAGGAACTAGTGCATCTGATTTTTTGATACTCGTTCTATCCATTGTACCATAGCATTATTTTATTCCTTTTCAGGCTTATTATATGAAAAAGACAAAAAAAAATCAAATATAACAAAAAGAGCGGGAACGGGATGTATCTTCGTTATTTTGATGGCAGTACAGAGTCAGTTTGTCGCCCTTGAACAAAGCACATATATTTATATATATTTCCTTCATTTGGGATGGTTCTAGTTTGACCTAGGTTCAGCCTTTACCATGTTTCACTTGTCATTTCTCCCCCGGTTGGTTATCTCTTCCAATCATATGGAGAGTTTGTTTTGCCTCCTGCAAGACAGACTTATACAGTGTCACTTTTTACTGCCATGGTCATCACAGAGTCGTGCTTTTGTTCAAGGGAAGTCTAGCCTGAGTCGGCCATTCTGCGGTGTCTCTTGACTCATTATTCATTCGGCCTTCCCGGTCTTGTCAGTATCATGTTCTATCACATCAGATGTTTTGATCTTCTGCTCGTGCTGGTTTGAGAAGGTCCCCATTGACTTCTTGCCGGCGGGTTTGTCTCTTATCGACTACGACACATTGCTTTTAGAGCAAGCCTAGAGCCGCACCTTGGGCCTATTTTCATTATTGATAGGTGACCTCGTGCTCAGCATTTGATCATCATCATGGGTCTTTGACCGAGTGGTTTCCCCTGTGTTCGACGTCAGCACACATTATCACACTTGGGATTCGTGCAGTACCTGGATTTCCATTTGACCCTATCGGTGGATTTCTCGCCTCTGTGTCAGCTTTCATTATTGGTTGGTTCAGAGGGTTTCTTCCGTGCGCTAGCTTTATCTTGTGCATGTCGGAAACGTACTTCGGTTTTGGTTCCATCACTCTACTTCGTTCGATTCCTTCCAAATCTTGGCCTGCGGGTTACACTCGCGCTGGACTGATGTGGGATGCCTTAATGCCTTCCTTCTAGCAGATCTTTTCCCATCGACTCCGACTCATTGCTCTGGGAATAAGGTCTAGAGTCTTTTGTCAGTACCTTAGGGTTTGCAGTCATCAGTGGTAGACTCTTCGCTATCGACAGTGGGGATTCATCATTGCCTCCTGATTGGTAGATTCTTTCAAGTGTTCGACTTCAACTCATTCATTCGCACTTGTTAGATTGTACTGGGGCACCTTGACACTCATTTTCATTATCGGTGGGTTGTCTTGCGTTGGTTAACGGTATACATCATTGACCGGTAATCCAACGATTTCTCACATGGTTGACTTCAGCTCATTTATTCCCATTGTGTAGAATTGTGCCATAGTGATCGGTGAAGACCTCGGGTTGCATCAACATTTCTCGGTTCACTTTTGACAGTCCATTCAGTTTCTTCCAGTGATGCCGTCCACCCTTATATGTTGCAGTTCAGTACAGCAACATCCTATATGTTGCCACCCGAGTTGCGTGATTGTACCATTTGTTCCACCTCTTATGATTCGGTACTTGCAGATTCAGTTACTTATATGATCAAACATCCAGTTGCAGCATCCTTGATCAGCTTTCTATATGTGATACTTGGACATTGATTCAAACTTATATTTCTAGGCCATGCTTAGATGATTCATTGTGTACTTTCAGTTCAGCTATACTTGTATACATGTTGGATCTATTCAGTACTTTCTATATGATGTATTTTTGACTGAGCATGGGTATGCCCGCCTCAGCATGAGTTGACTCTCTGTTTTCTTTCATTGGTTTTTGGCAGGCTGAAATCTGGTGAAGTCCTCTCTTGTCCTTGCGAAGTTCTTTTTATGTGCATAATACATTTCGGCCATCATGTACCCCTTCTGACCTCATATATTAGGGGGCATCTGTTATAGCATCATTTCTCACCTTCATATGATTCATGATTGTTTTTATGGCTTTGGGCACCCATTCCTACAGACTTGGACAAATTCACTAAAAAACAGTGTAAAAATCCCCATACGTGGTTATGCCCAGACTTTTCCGCGTGTATACGCGAGTCCACATGCACTTTTCCGCGTATGCCATTAAAATCATTAAAAAATATATAAAAATTCCCTATTTTCGGGCTGGGTTGATGGTTACTCTGGTAGTTCAACCACCCCAACACGTGGCCAACTGTTTCCAACTGTTGAAACTACTTTGAGGGAGTATAAAAGCCCCTCATGTGCATGGCCTAAGGGGGAGAGAGAAATTATTGATATTATACTCTGTTGGTATTCCCTATCCAAGTCTGAATTCCCGTGCCTCCTGCACTTCCCAGTTCATTATAGGAAACCTTTGTTTCCTAGAGATGCTCATCTTCCTATATGTCATCTCGTATGCACTAGTTTGGAAGGAATCTTAGCGAGGCAAGGGCGGGACGGATCCGGACGACGGTCTGCTCGAAGATCGTGGAAGGATTCAGGTGATCTCTCCACTCGTTATTTCTGTACATGCTATTTATAATACATAAGTACCATCTTGTTCCCGAAATATACGTGTTAGTGTCTGCTTGCATATATGAGAATATTGTTATTTAAGCATTCATTATGGTTTATCTAATGTTTTATATGGATTTCACTAACATTTAGAGTAGATATATGCTGTACAACCAGTTCTTTGTGCTTATTTCTTCTTGTCTTTCAGGTTAAGAAGGAATAACGGTTGCTGGGGGTTTGGACCCCGCGGGATCTGCTTCAACCGTAGGACCTACGGGTAACTTCCTTGATCTACTCTATTTAGTTTTTCATGAACATGTATGGTTGTGTGAGTCCTTCTTAAGTAGCATGCCCTGCTCTGTGGAGGTTTAAACCCAACAAACCTCTAGGGTGATTTTCCGAAAGCAGGTCTCCTCGCTACCTAATAAGCTTTGCACCACATAACTTGCCCTTAAATTATGTGACGCCCTCCCAACATATCGAGCTGACATAAGTTTAGGTCCACTCCCCCATTACATTATTGTGTGTGCCAAGAAACAACCCACGTAATGTGACGACCACCTTCGTGCGGCACACCCACTTGCATTAGCGTGGTCATGATCTGCCGAAGCGATGTCCAGAAAACCGATCTTCACTTTATCCAAGTTGACCTCTTCTTGAGACACACACTCATACATCGAAATGACGCACCCATGCTCCATATCGTCGCCTTCATACGACTTAGGTGTGCACAAATTTCAACTCATCAAAGGGACTCATGGGTACGCAATTGGGCGCTCAACTCGCCCTGGGGTGACGATGCCAAATCGGGGTCCTGACACCTTCCAACACACACATATTAGGGTCTAAAACCATTCCTCACTATTATTGCATAGGTAATTCTAGTTTTAAATAAGTTAGATAAAGAATATAACTCTTAAGGGTAGGAAAAGTTTTAACCACCCTGTTTGAGTCACTGGGCCAAGGATAAATAAGAATTGAAACATTGGTTTCGACTTCTAGAAAAACTAACACAGAGGAATATAATCCATAATTGAAACCACCCCTAAAAAAAATAACTTCACTTATAGAAACAGTACAAAAAAAACTAGGTATCTAGTCCCTTTCATAATTAGAAAGGTAAAAAATCCTTTGAAAATACCCCTCATAGTAGGATCTCTAGAAATATTCCTAACATTAAAAAAACAAGAACACAAGCATGGAAAAGAGGGTAAAGAGAGTTGCATCCATAAGGTAAACTCCTCTTGCCATGGAAGGATTGATCCCTTCCTTGTAGCTTTCTAGTAAGTTCATTCCCACAGTCTTTCAACACATCATTGAGTTCCTCTCCATCATGATCAGATAAAAATAGAACTTTCCATATAGAAATTTCCTTTCTACATCGGGCCCATATCACTCCTTATGTTTAGGCATGCACATTTCATTTCTAGTTGCCTCCCTGAAACTAGAAATCACCACACGAAAGTACAAAGGGATGTAGAAAGTTGTCTTTCCATCGTAGTTCCTCTAGGAAAAGCAAAGAAAAAATTGGCACATATTGTTTCAGAGTCTGCCAACTAATCACCTTTCTAACATAAATCAATGTCACCATAACACCATCCTAGAGCCATTCACACATGTGACAATCCCATACCACCTTTGTCTCCACTATCTACCTTATTAGAGCTTCTTTACAAATATTTCAGCTACTATACTTTGCATGTGAAGCATCATGGTTGGGGGCCTGAAAGAAGTCAAGTTTACACAAGTCACCTTAATGAAGACTAATTCATAAGAAGAAAACCTAAATTCTTCCCTTTTATAATAATTACTTTGATACACATTTAAGACCTGATCATGTAATTTAGCCATGATTGATCATTTTTAGAGACCTATTACCGCATCCCATGCACTTCAACCATGTGGGGAAATGGAAATCAATCCCCCTTCCTCCCCTATTTACCTCAAAAGTCACTCCATATCACAATTCAAAATATTATACATAATTAAAATTAATAAGTTTACATTTTTGAAATTATTTCTTTCAAATTTTATATATATTTAAAAATATTTAATAATATATTTTAATGAAATAATTTAAAAATAAAAAAAATATAATTATTTAAAATTAAACTTGAAAATTTATGACGGTTAGTTGGATCTTTCATTGGTTATCTTATCCTTGCTAAAGATGGGCTTGTTACTCTCTATTTTCAATTGGATAACTGGATAAACTACAAATATATTCCATTTGATTATCATTATTTCCATCCTATGTTGATAATGGGAATTTTTGGTATTGCATTTTTTTTTCTTTACCGTAGACACTTACAAAACTAATAGTCTAACTAAATAATATAACAATATTTCGACACCATTCTTCAATTAGAAAAAAATAAAAGTACACTTTCCACTTAAACGAAGAGAATTGATAAAGAATGATAACACCTTAAACTAAGACAATTGATCAAGAATGAAAACACCTTACTAGTAAAGTCAATGCACCTTGAAAAAAATCAATGCTACTTATTTCTTTCAGTTGGAAGAGATAGAATTCCATTTATTATATATTTTTTATAATAGTCCCTTTCAAGAACTAAGTTAAGTGAAAGAGTGTCATTAATTATAATGAGTTCTTAATTTTTAGATATAATAAAGAATTAAATGCAAAATTGTGAACATATACAAAGATTGATGCCTCATAAAACTAGGCTTTTTAATATTCCAATTTAGTTTATTTTTGGATTTTTTTACATTCCATATAACTACCTTTTCACATAGCAACTTTCACAATTTCTTGGACTATCTTCTTCTTCCCTTTTTTTGGGTTGTCTCAGACATTTTTATTTTGAGCTATTTTATTTTATTGGGCTTAAGGCATTAGATACACTCATCTTTAAGTGCATAAATTTTGGTTTAGATTATTTTTCTTTTTCTTATTGTTAGGGATCTGTAATTTATTAGCAATATTGGTAGAGTCCAATTACAGAAACAACATCGTTTCAACCAACTTTGGGATTCTAGGATCTAGCCCTCCTGAATCCGGAGAGGGATCTCTCCAATATGTACAAAGATGGATTTGTCTTTGAAGTTTGGGGTTATGATATTAGGCTAGTTATGAAGGCCAAGGGTTTGTTTGTTTTTTGGATGGTTGAACATGAAAATTAATTTAGGGGAAAGTTCTAAATGAAAAACAGTTTCAAAAGTGAGAAGTTGCAAGTGAATAGAACAGCTTAGGCTAAAAGATAGATATAACGCTGGTTTTTAGTCCATTGGGCTATGGAGTCATATCTGGACTTTAATTGAGCAACAACAGCAAGAGTGATCCAAGGGGAAAGTCATCTATACCACAAGATTATTTGAGATAGAGTGATGGGATGGAAACAATAAAGTGTTGGAGATGGTGGAAACTGATAATAATTTCACAAAGGATTTATAGTTAGTCCAAACAAGAAAAGCCTCTTAAGTAACTATTTAAAACCAACCAAGTGCAGGGCTAACCATTGACTTCTTGGGCAAGTTTGTATTAAAGCAGCTTAATTGACAAAAAATCCAGTAATCCACATAATTACCTTCAGAAAGTATGAAAACATATAAGAGAAACAAAGTATAAACTTAAGATCAGATAAAGTACTTTTAAACCTATTATGCTTTCAGTCAACACCAAGGGAAACTTTCAGAATCTGCTTTTGGAGAAAAACTAGGACCAGGGCACACCATATCTTCCATAGTCATCTTTAATAAGAAAATAAGGAAAATAACTTTCAAGAACAAGGTTTAAAGCAAACAGTAGGACGAGGGAACTCCAGCATTCCTAACTGCTTAAATTGTATTAAATCATTCTTAAATGAACAAGTTGGAGGAAAACATTAAGATAAAGCTTTCAGTTAGAGAAGGTTACTGATATACAGTAGGTCCTAACTCTATAAATGTTGTCCTTTATCAGAGAAAGTGAAACAATATGACATACATAGAAGGAAAACAATAACAAAGAAAGGAGCACTTCACCAGTGATATAGACCAGGATCCCAAGAAACAACTTTTATATTGATGTCAAACCAGTTACAGTCTTCAAGTCCAATGTTTCAGTTCAGCAATCATCTTCACTATTCAGCCTATCTAATCTACCACAAGCAGGGCTCCAAGGGCCAGTGAATACTATTTACAATTAGAAGTTTTTACTGAAATATATTTCCAAGTTCTACAACCAACCCCTCACTCATCTTCTGCTGTAGTATATATAGAAGAATGAGGAGGTGAGATCTGATAAAAGATCTCAATTACAATTAATACAGAGTTACTGTCTTCTTGGCCCTTGGGGGGCTCAATGAAGAAACTGTACAGGTGTTTCACTATATTAATTGATTTGCACTTATGAATGAAGCTCGGTGGGAGCTTTGTTGACCTTTGAGGCTCTGTGTGACGCTAGGGTTACTCTGCAGATATCTTTTGCATTAAGTTTCATTGCAGAAGTAACTTTCCAGCTGTGCTGAGGTGAAAATCTTCATTCGATCAATAACTTCGGCCCCTGTTTGAATGGTTTGAGGCAACAAGTGGCTCTGTGGTAGCTGGGAAAAATTGATTAACCTCATATGTGGTGGTGGAGGTTTCCTGTCTGATAATCCTTTATGCTTTTTCTTTAACTGTGTTTTAAATCGGGGATTAGGCTTTTGATAGCCGTCTTAGCCGTAATCCCCACAAATCTGTCCTTTAATCCTCTGTTCGGGTGCATTTTTGTCTTCGACGCTGATACTCTTTGTCTGTGCCTGATTTTCTGTGTTCTTTACTGTTGTGCAAGGCTGCGCAGGGTTCATAATGCATCCATACTTGAGGAAACACTGAGGAAACGTGCATTTCCACCCTGTGGATGATTTCCTTTGACGAATCGAAGACGGGAGGGTCATCACCCTCCACCTCTGAATCTTCTTTGAAAATTGCGAGAAAATGATAAAAACCCTGCAAAATACGAAAACTATTAAAAAATCCTGCTTTTATAGGTTGACTGCATCGGAGGGCGTGCGAGGAGATCGGAGCCGTTGGATGGCATCATCCAATGGTCAGGATTGATCGGGAGCGACCGTTGAATGGGTGAAAGAAGGATTAAATCTGAGCCGTTGATCGTGCAGAGATTAACGGTCGAGATTGAACGAGGCGATCAGAGGAGAAGGATGAATCTGAGCAGTCGATCGCGCAGAGATCGACGGTCGGGATTGGGCAATGGAAAGTCAAACGGAGAGATCGGGCGATGAATTGTGGGCCGTCGATCTACAGATCAGATCGATGGTGGAGATTGATTTGCCGCTGTATGATGGCTCGGCTATCGTGCGCGCACCTTCGTTAACCATCGAGCAACTTTGGCGAGCGATCACCATTGGATCAGTGGGCCCAGATCGGACGGTCCACAGTGATATCGCTGGGCGTCCAGGTCCGAACATTAATGCGTGATGGACGGTGGTTTCACAAAAAGTACAAGGGACGCGTGTCAAGCAATGTATGGAATCGCTGGCCATCGGGCAAAAACTGCCCTCCGCCGAAGAGTGGTGCGATAAAAACCACGCGATTTTGGGAAAACGGCGCACGGCTGGGGGGTCCACAGGGAGGCGTGCTCCGCACCGTCGGATCTATGGATTGAATCGACGGTCGAGATCGCTCCATAATTTGCATGGGCGGAAAAATTAAATAAAATGAATTTCGACGGTTTAAATAAATATCAAAGGTTTCTTAATGGTTTGCGAATAAATATTTATTTAAACCGGATAAGGCCCGACTGGCTCAGCGCGCGGTCACGGCACCAGGGTGTATGAGCGGAAAGGCTAGGGACTTAGCCCAAGGGGGCTTAAGCCCAATATATATAACAAAATGGGTTTTTAATGGTTTTTTTCATGATTTTCGAAGGTTTAAGGGTTCCGATAAGGCCAAGAGTGAGTCTTAAACCTTATAAAGGGGATTTTGATGAGGGGAAAAGGCAGAAATGTGAAAATGAGGGATTTTTTTGGGAAATAGGGGGATAGAAATATGAGGTTAATTTGGGAAGAAGGGAAAGGAGAAAATGGTGTTTGAAACAATATTTTGGCTTTGGAAATCAGCAGGATTTCAGAGTCTTTTGGGATGAAAACAAAAGTATAGGATCTGGACAGAGGCAGGAGGCCTTTAAGAGTCTTCAAGAGCCAACAATTTTTAGTAATAGAATTTGTTCCTTGAAGGCTCCAAACAGTCTTAGCCACCTTTTGCTATAACAAATACTATAGGTGGCTAACAGTGGCTCCACTTGGGGATGGTGCCTTCTTGAAGGCATCAAGAACTTCAGAATTGCTTTCTCTGGGAGGCTGACCTGTGCCTTATCCATTGGGCTGCTCTTCTTTTACTGAGATGATATTTCTATGAAAAACATATTAGCAACCATGAAAAAACAATGGATATTCATCAATACAAACTTCTACCTACCCAACCCTACTGATCTAACATTTTTTCTTCTTTAGAGTACACTTGGATTGGCAAACTCTTTTCATAACATTTTATTCTTTTGAAAGCAGGAAACTAATCTAATTCTACTCCTTATTTCTCCCTGAACTCAGATTAAATAGTTGAGTTCAGATTCTTTTCTACCTATTCTACTATCTATTGGGATTAAACTGTCCAACAAATTTTCATTTTCTAAATTTCTAAAACATAAATTTAAACAACAGCCAAGTCAAGATTAAGCTGTTTGACTTGCTGTGATCTATGGCATAAAGACAAGTTGCACATAGACATTTATTTTGCAGAAAAAATAAATAAAAAATGGAAGGCTTAAGATCTGAAATTTGATAACACTTCCTTCCTCTTTTCTACAGCTCTGATTTGATTCTTATTGAGCTGTCTCTCCTTTTTCTATGGTTCAGATTTTGAGCTAATTAGAACCGGATTTTTACATCTCTTTGACTCAGAAAAATAGAATAGATTTGAGTCATTTCTCTTTGCAACCTTAGGTTCAGATTTTGATCATGTTTGAACCTTTAATTTCTATCCTAAACTATCTACTGATAAGCCAAGATTAGACAGTTTGGCATATCAAATTCACTATCCTATCAGTAGAAAATTTAAAGCTAATTAGTCAAGATTAAACAGTTTGACTAACTAGAAGTGTGTTTTTCAGGAGTGGCATTTGAGCTTGCACACTTTCAGATTTATCTCTCTTTTTTGGTATGGGGCTATACCTTGCTTGTTTTCAAAATCTGCCCTCTTTTCTTTCTTTTCTTTGTTTTTGTATTTTTGTTTTTTTACAACTTTGAATGCAATGGTGGATGAAATATTCATAATGGAAAAGATAAAAAGGCTTCAAAACATAACATGGATCAAGAGAAGTAATGATTAAGCATCCTGCCATTGACAAGACCCCCAAACAATTCTGCTCCATTCAACTCCTGCAAGAAAAATGCATTGTTACCAGTAGCTGAATGAATAGAGTAAGCGCCAAGCCATAGGTTGTCAAATTTTCCATGCTTTCCCTTCTCTTCCCTTCTTGAGTCCCACTTTAAAACTTTGTCCCCAATCTTGAAATTGCTGGCCTTTGTTCTTCTGTCAAAAAGCTTTTTAATGTTGTCTTGTTTCTGCAATGCTTTGTTATACACTTCCTCTCTGGTTTGTTGAAGATGAATGGTCTGATTTATTCTTCTGATCATGTCATTATCTTCAGTCTGCAACTCTTGAATCAACTTTATCACTGGTACACCAAGGCTGTTTGGAAAAATTGCATCAGTACCATACACAAGCTGAAAGGGTGACATACCAATGGATTTCTTCAAAGTCAATCTGTCAGCCCAAAGTGCATGAACCAGCTTTGTGTGCCAAGACTTCTTATTGTCCTCCAACAGTTTCTTGATTATGTTCACTAAGCTTTTGTTTGAGGATTCTGCAAGTCCATTACCTTGAGGGTAATAGGCCGTGGAATGCCCCAATGTTATGTGATATCTATGACAGAACTCAACCATCTTCTTTGATCCAAATGCTGCTGCATTATCAGTGATGATCTTGGTAGGACAGCCAAATCTGGAGAGAATATTAGTCTCCATAAATTTTATGATAACTGAATCATTGGCCTGCCTACAAGGAATGGCTTCTATCCACTTAGTGAAATAGTCTGTGGTAGTGAGAATCCATCTGTGCTGGGCAGAAGATGGGGGATGGATTTCTCCTATAAATTCAAGTCCCCACTGTTGAAAAGGGGCTTCTACAGTGATTGGATGTAGAGGCAGGGGTAGCAGTTTTCTTTTGCCTTCAAAAAGTTGACACTTATGACAGGCTATGATCATCTGGTGCACATCATGGAAAAGAGTAGGCCAATAGAAACCAACCCTCAAAATTTTGTTGGCTGTTGTCTTCCAGTACAAATGACCTCCACACTCTCCTTCATGGAATTGGTACTTAACCTTCTCTGCATCAAACTCAGGCAAACATTTAAGCAATAGACCACTTGCATTTTTCCAATATAGACATTTATCTATAATGCAATAGTTTACAGCTTTCAATTTTAGGAACCTTGCCTTTGTTTTTGTCAAACCAAGAGGTGTATTCAAATTAAGCAGAACATAAAGAATATCAGCATACCAAGAGGAATTCATAAAATGGTTTTCAACAATGGGTGTTGAGATTTCCTCTTGATCATCTAAAGCATTAATCATATGAATATCAAGAACTTCACAATTTGATTCAACCATTAATCTAGCTAGACCTTGGCCTTTGATGAGCTTAGTGGGTTTTATCTCTAAATCATACTCAAGGATGATAGCAATCCACTTACCTCTCTTACCATCTGGGTCCTGTGTTAGAATTTCTTTAACAACTGAGTTTGGGACAAAGGCAATAATATGTGAATGAAGGATGTATACTCTGAAGTCTTTTAATGCTTTAACCAAAGCAAATGCTTGCTTCTCCATAATGTTATACTTCAAAGGGGCATCCCTTAATGCCTTGTTAAAGAATGCAATGGGATGCTCTTGTCCTTGTGGGTTTTTCTGTAAAAGGACAGCAGCTATGGTATGTTCTGATGCAAATGAGAAAATATAAAAATCTTTTGAAAAATCAGGACTTATCAGAATGGGTGTTTTTGTTAAGGCTTGTTTCACCAGTTCAAAGGATTGCTTTGCTTCCAAGGTCCATTTTACCCCTTGCTCCTTTTTCAGCATGTTTGTGATATTCCTAAGGAGCTCAGCTAAATTAGGGATGAACCTTCTCAAAAAGTTGATCTTCCCAATGAAAGATTGCAACTCCTTGATGTTTCGTGGATGAGAGATTTGCAATATGGCCTCAATCCTCTTTGGATCTATCTTTATACCCTCTTCTAAAATAATGTGTCCAAGAAGCTTACCTTCTTGGAGACCGAATAGTGTCTTCTTAGGGTTTAAAGATATTCCAAACCTTCTGCACTTCTCGAAAAATTTTCTCAAATGTTCTAAGTGTTCTTCATATGTTTTTGAAAACATAGTGACATCATCAAGATAGATAATGATGAAGAAGCCCAATTCTTCCGAGAATGCTATGTCCATGGCTCTTTGGAAAGTTTCTCTAGCATTCATTAGACCAAAGGGCATTTTCACATACATGAAATTGCCCCAAGGTGTAGTAAATGTTGTCTTAAATTGATAAGCAGGGTAAACCAAGATTTGATTTTACCCTGAATAGCCATCTAGCAAAGAAATTCTTCTAGACCCTACCACCCTTTGTAAAATATGATCCATCTTGGGTAAAGGGTAGTTGTCTTTTAACGAAGCTTTGTTTAAGTCTCTAAAGTCTATACAAAGCCTGATTTCTCCAGTTTTCTTCCTAACAGACACCAGATTAGACACCCACTTAGAATATTTGATAGGGACAATAATACCAGCATCATACATTTTCATGATCTCCTTCTGAACCAAAGGTAGCTAAATAGCGTTTATTCTGTGCAGTTTCTGTTTGAATGGTTTTTGGTTTTCTTTGAGGGGGATTTGGTGTTGTATTATTTCAGTGTCATAGGATTTAAGGTCTTCATAACTCCACGCAAAAACATCAGAAGACTCTTTAAACAGCTCAATGTATTTGAGTTTAATGTGAGCTGGTAAAGTCTTAGAAAGTTTAATCATTTTCGGTTTTTCTTCACTGCCTATATTGCACTCCTACACTTTAGTCTCTACAGGTTCCAGTTTTGGTTTATTTGCCACATCATTAAAATCAAACAACTCTTCTAAAGGAGCCAGAACTTTGGGTAAACTTTCATCTTTAGAGTGCAGAGTTTCTAACTCCTCTGTTTCTGACCCTGCAATCATCTCTGTTTTGTTTCTAAGTTTGCTAGATAATAGGTTTATATTAGTAGGTTCAGGAGATGATTATTCTTCACCAAGAAAATTTTCTTCCTTGCGGTTTGTTTCATGGTCTGAGTCCGAACCGTTTAGTTTGAATTCATTTCTGAATTGCAGGAAGTCTTCTATTTGTTTGTCGTTTTCAAACACCTGCCAATATTTTTCGTTATCAGGCATGGCTGGTCTGAATGTAATCTGAGTTGTGTCGTCATATGGTGTTAAACATGTTCTAGCTGCAGAGGCCAAATTATGGGCTGTAATATTTTCCTTTCTCGGGACGAAAATTAATTGGGACTCATCAAAAGTTTCTAAAAGGTCCACGACATCATTTCGATAGGCCCTAAGTCTGGGGTGATGAGCATTGTACTCACCATTGACTTGCCTAACGATTAACTCTAAATCCCCATACACATTTATTCTTCTGGCTCCTAACTTTTTCAATAGGTGTAAGCCTAAGAGAAGGGATTCATATTCCACTATGTTATTAGAACACTGGAAGTTTAATTTATAGGAAATGCATTCGGTGTGGTTACTTATAGTGTTGCGAATCCAGACACCTGCACCCGCGTTATTTTTAGTGCATGACCCGTAAAAATGCATACTCCATAGAGGATTGTTTTCAGTTTCATCCATTTGGTGAATGTTCTATTTAACTACTGTGCCTTCTGATTTTTCAAGATTAGTGGCACCTGATTGAAATTGTTTAGACTCTTCAGATTTTTCGTTAAGCAGAGGAACATTTTCTTGAATGTCAAGGTTTAAAAGCAAAGGACGCATGTCTTGTAGTTCAAGACCCACATTTTGTTTGCTATATTTTACAGGTTTAGCAAACTGTTTTGACATTTTTGTGGCATTTACCTCCTCCTCTCTATTGGCAATTAACTCCGTTAGAGTTACTTGTTCAACTAATGTTTCATCGTTGAACAAAATAAAAGAATCCAGGCCTATATTTACTGAATAGAGGGGAGAGTTTTGTGGTCTGTCTTGACTTGTAACTGTGTATTGCATATGAGACTCCCTGTAAAGCCTTCTAGTCTGATTGAAAACAGGGATAGTCGCATAGGTCATGTCCATCTGCATAGTCCCCTGCAACTTAGCCCCCCAAGATCTAGATAATAACATTCCATACTTTGGGGGCACATCGGCCATGAAAATATCCATGAGTAAGCATTTAGCTGGAATCTGGGCTAAGTTAACACAGAGGTCTTTGATTAATCCCAAACATTTTACCCTGCTGGAATCGAAGGAGTACAGGTCCTTGTAAGGTCTAGTGATTTCTAAACCAAGGCTCTCCATCACAGCTTTAGGCATTAAATTATGAGAAGCCCCAGAATCATGCATAGCATTGTGCAAAATTTTGTCATGAACGTTTAAACTCACATAGAAAGGAGGAACAGGTCCCTCTTGGTATCTTCCTTCAATCTTTGGACCAAAAATAAGCTCTATCTGGTCATCACTAAGATTGACTGTATCTCCATTTTCCTCTATATTTAAAGCCTTCAAAATTTGGGTCCTATATACATGTTGGGTAGCTAACTCGGTCAAAGGAATAGAGATTTTGATCTTAGAAATTTCCTGCTCAAGGCTGAAAGGAATTTGACTCTTTGAAGCACTTGTCTCAGCCTTATTAGTTGTCATTCTATCAGCAATATCAGCTTGCTGATTTGTTTTATTTGCACTTGACAAAATTGTTTTTGCATGAGTACTAGCTGAAGTGTTAGTGCTGCTAATGTCTGCACTCTTATTTTCATTGTTTTGAGTGCTTTTTCCTTTACCTTTATCAGAATTTTCAGCCACTGTTTTGTCCTTTTGTTTAATCTTTTTAGGCTTGGTTGCAGTGCTGTTTTGTGAAGATTGGTCAGAAGTTTTGTTGCTGGGGGGTTGTTGACTAGTTTTACTTCTAAGGTCGTATTCTCTTTGAGGCTCTATGATGACATTTTCCATGTCTTGATAACAATTTTCATCATCATCTCTTTTGTCATCATAAGGTGTGTATAGAGCTTGTTTTCTATCATAATGAATGTCAAATTCATCATTATCCACCCCCAGCATGTTGATATCTTCTTTCTCTAATATTTCATCTGCTTCCTCAACCTGACTTACATAGTTTTGATGAAAGGGAGGAGTGATCTGCTGATCATCTTCCCTAGGTCTGTTTGGAGGTTGGTTCCTTCTAACATTCTGATTCTGGTTCTGATTTCTGTTTTGAGGAGCAGCTTGGTTTTGATTTGCTTGTGCTTTCTTAATTATGCTCATCTCTTTCATCATCTCCTCCATCATTTTCTCCATCTTTGAGTTGGAAGTAGAAGGTGTGGATTCCTCTCTAAAAGACACTCTCTTCTCAGCTTTCATTCTTTCTCTCTTCTCCATTAAGTTGACTTCCACAGAAAGAGCACCTCTTTGCATATCTTCAAGAGTTGCAAAATCTCTCTCTCTTAGCGAATAGGTCATGTCAGAGTCAAACCCTTCAGGGAACTTGTTTAAAGCTGAGCCTTGAGGAGGTTTTAGTTCTGGGGAAAGTGCATTATACACACTATTAAACCTAGTGGAATAAGCTTGGACACTTTCCCCAGGGTTTCTATGGAGGTTCTTGTAATCAGAAAGGACTTGGAGAGGATTCTTCTTCACTTCCCATTTGTTTAAGAAAGTTTGATGGAAGCCTGGGAGATCGTTTATACTATGGGGGGCTAAGATTTTAAACCATTTTATTACTTCTCCCCCTAAGCTTTGAGCAAATAATCTAAGCTTGACAGAATCATCATCAATTTCATTTCTGTCAAAGTAGTCATTCATATTATCCACATGTTGTGATGCAGTTGTAGCATTGCTAGCATCATATAATGGAATTTTGGACTGATAGTCTTGTGGAAGATTGACTAATGGTGCAGGAAGGACTAGGGGAGCATACCACGTAGCCATGGCAGGTGGTGGAAGTGGATTCACAGGTGGGTTGACAAAAGGGGAGGTGGGCTGAAGTGGAGTGGTTGGAACAGTGGATGAAGGATGAGTAGATGTGGATGGAACAACAGTAAATTGCTGAGCTGACCTTGGATGAGAGACACCTAAATTCAACAAGAAGTGTAGATCAGGTGGTGTTGTTTCTCTACTACCAGGAGGTTCACTTGCCTATGGGGATGACAGTGAAGACTCAGAATCTAGCTGAATTATATCATCAAATGACCTAGTTCTAAAAGGATTTACTAAGTCGGCTTGTGATTGTTGTAGAGCTAAAATATTTTCAGGAACTGATTTAGCTCTCAAGGGTGATCTGAAAACAATTGATAATTTAATCTTAGGAGACTTCCTAAGGATAATTTCTGGGTTATCAACTAACTCAGGTGGATCAGGGTCAGGATGGGCTCTAGTATGAATCTTTCTAGGAGCCACTCTGTTGTGTTTTTCAGACCCAAACAAACAGTAAAAGTTCAACCACGTATGACAATATTTGAGAGGTTTAACTAATCTGTTTTCACAAATCTTAATCCTACAGTCCTCTAACTGAGTTTGAATGATGTTACAATAATGTGGGTTCTTCCCAGTGGAGTCTTAAGGTCTGCTAAGGATTGTGGAGTCGCCAAGTGGAAGTTTTTAGCTCCCAAGGACGTAAAAGGTTTTATGGTCCACCACCATGTTTATTGAATACCAATCTGAAATATTTTTGGTTTTTCTAAGTTATTTTTCAATTGTATGGTTTTTTAAGAATATCCTAACTTTATTTCAAAACTTAGCTATGGTTATGAGACAAAGAGAGTGTACTCTTATGGCTAAGCCGGCTGATTTTTCAAGGTAAGATAAAGTCTTAAGAGAATCCTAGGGTTTACCTAGATTGTCACTGATTCAAACAAGTTTCATCATGATTACCATTGCTTTTGGTAGTGATTGAAAAGGCTGCTTTTTACTCACAAAGGTTTTATGAATTTTTTCTAGGGAACTCAAACCAGAGATTGACTGGGAGGGCATTCACTAGATATGTCACCCCCGAGAGAGGATGAGATCCGGAGGCTACCTGGCCCTTTCCAGACTCTGTCTAAGAGTATGGGAGAACACAACAAAGGTAAAGGGTTTGGAGTCCCCAGCGAAGTCGCTAGAAATGTTAGGAATCTGTAATTTATTAGCAAGATTGGCAAAGTCCAATTATAGAAACAACATCGTTTCAACCAACTTTGGGTTCCTAGGATCTAGCCCTCCTAAATCCGGAGAGGGATCTCTACAATATGTACAAATATGGATTTGTCTTTGAAGTTTGGGGTTATGATATTAGGATGGTTATGAAGGCCAATGGTTTGTTTGTTTTTTGGATGGTTAAGCATGAAAATTACTTGAGGGGAAAGTTCTAAATGCAAAACAGTTTCAAAAGTGAGAAGTTGCAAGTGAATATAACAGCTTAGGCTAAAAGATAGATATAACGCTGGTTTTTAGTCCATTGGGCTATGGAGTCATATCTGGACTTTAATTGAGCAACAACATCAAGAGTGATCCAAGGGGAAAGTCATCTATACCACAAGATTAATTGAGATAGAGTGATGGGATGGAAACAATAAAGTGTTGGAGATGGTGGAAACTGATAATAATTTCACAAAGGATTTATAGTCAGTCCAAACAATAAAAGCCTCTTAAGTAACTATTTAAAACAAACCAAGAATAGGGCTAACCATAAACTTCTTGGACAAGTCTGTATTCAAGCAGCTTAATTGACAAACAATCCAGTAATCCACATAATTACCTTCAGAAAGTATGAAAACATATAAGAGAAACAGAGTGTAACCTAAGATCAGATAAAGTACTTTTAAACCTATTCTGCTTTCAGTGAACACCAAGGGAAACTTTCAGAATCTGCTTTTGGAGAAAAACTAGGACCAAGGCACACCATATCTTCCATATTCATCTTTAATAAGCAAATAAGGGAAATAACTTTCAAGAACAAGGTTTAAAGCAAACAGTAGGACGAGGGAACTCTAGCATTCCTAACTGCTTAAATTGTATTAAATCATTCTTAAATGAACAAGTTGGAGGTAAAAATTAAGATAAAGCTTTCAGTTAGAGAAGGTTACTGATATACAGTAGGTCCAAACTCTATAAATGTTGTCCTTTATCAGAGAAAGTGAAACAGTATGACATACATAGAAGGAAAACAATAACAAAGAAAGCAGCACTTCACCAGTGATATAGACCAGGATCCCAAGAAACAACTTTTATATTGATGTCAAACCAGTTACAGTCTTCAAGTCCAATGTTTCAGTTCAACAATCATCTTCACTATTCAGCCTATCTAATCTACCACAAGCAGGGCTCCAAGGGCCAGTGAATACTATTTACAATCAAAAGTTTTTACTGAAATATATTTCCAAGTTCTAAAACCAACCCCTCACTCATATTTTGCTGTAGTATATATAGAAGAATGAGGAGGTGAGATCTGATAAAAGATCTCAATTAAAATTAATACAGAGTTAATGTCTTCTTGGCCCTTGGGGGGCTTAATGAAGAAACTGTACAGGTGTTTCACTGTATTAATTGATTTACACTTATGAATTAAGCTCGGTGGGAGCTTTGTTGACCTTTGAGGCTCTGTGTGATGCTAGGGTTACTCTACAGATATCTTTTGCATTAAGTTTCATTGCAGAAGTAACTTTCCGGCTGTGCTGAGGTGAAAATATTCATTCGATCAATAACTTCGGCCCCTGTTTGAATGGTTTGAGGCAACAGGTGGCTCTGTGGTAGCTGGGAGAAATTGATTAACCTCATATGTGGCGATGGAGGTTTCTTGTTTGATAATCCTTTATGCTTTCTTCTTTAACTGTGTTTTTAAATCGGGGATTAGGCTTTTGATAGCCGTCTTAGCCGTAATCCCCACAAATATGTCCTTTAATCCTTTGTTCTGGTGCATTTTTGTCTTCGACGCTGATACTCTTTGTCTGTGCCCAATTTTCTGTGTTCTTTACTGTTGTGCAGGGTTGCGCAGGGTTCATAAGGCATCCATGCCTGAGGAAGCACTGAGGAAACGTGAATTTCCACCATGTGGGTGATTTCCTTTGACGAATCGAAGACGGGAGGGTCGTCACCCTCCGCCTCTGAATATTCTTTGAAAATTGTGAGAAAATGATAAAAACCCTACAAAATACGAAAACAATTAAAAAATCCTGCTTTTATAGGTTGACTGCATCGGAGGGCGTGCGAGGAGATCGGAGCCGTTGGATGGCATCATCCAACGGTCGGGATTGATCGGGAGCGATTGTGGAATGGGTGAAAGAAGGATTAAATCCGAGCCGTCGATCGTGCAGAGATTGACGGTCGAGATTGAACGAGGCGGTCAGAGGAGAAGGATGAATCTGAGCCGTCGATAGTGCAGAGATCGACGGTCGGGATTGGGCAATGGAAAGTCAAACGGAGAGATCAGGCGATGAATTGTGGGCCGTCGATCTGCAGATCAGATCGAAAGTGGAGATTGATTTTCCGCTGTATGATGGCCCAGCTATCATGCACGCACCTTCGTTAATTTTCGGGCATCTTCAGCAAGCGATCACTGTTGGATCAGTGGGCCCAGATCGGACGGTCCACAGCGATATCGCTGGGCATCCCAGTCCGAAAGTTAATGTGCGATGGACGACGAATGGACGACGGTTTTGCAAATAGTACACAGGACGCGTGGCAGCAGGTGTATGGAATCGCTGGACATCGAGGGAAAACAACATTTTGCCCAAAGGCGGTGCGATGGATACCGCCGGTTTTGGGCAACCGGCTTTGGGCGGTGGGGACCACGGAAAGACGCACTTCGCACCGTCGTATCTATGGATTGAATCGACGGTCGAGATCACTCCATAATTTGCACGGGCGGAAAAATTAAATAAAATGAATTTTCGATGGTTTAAATAAATATCAAAGGTTTCTTAATGGTTTGCGAAGAAATATTTACTTAAACCGGATAAGCGCCCGACTGGCTAAGTGCGTGGTCATGGCGCCAGGGTGTATGGGCGGAAAGGCTAGGAACTTAGCCCAAGGGGGCTTAAGCCCAATATATATAACAAAATGGGTTTTTAATGGTTTTTCTCATAATTTTCAAAGGTTTGAGGGTTCCGATAAGGCCAAGAGTGAGTCTTAAACCTTATAAAGGGGATTTTGATGAGGGGAAAAGGCAGAAATGTGAAAATGAGGGATTTTTGTGGGAAATAGGGGGATAGAAAGATGAGGTTAATTTGGGAAGAAGGGAAAATATAAAATGGTGTTTGCAGCAATATTTTGGCTTTGGAAATCAGCAGGATTTCAGAGTCTTTTGGGATGTAAACAGCAGTGCAGATTTGGACAGAGGCAGGAGGCCTTCAAGAGTCTTTAAGAGCCAACAGTTTTTGTTATAGAAAATTGTTCCTTGAAGGCTCAAAACAGATTTAGCCACCTTTTGATATAATCAAATTTTACAGGTGGCTAACACCACCTATTTGGGTCCTTATGGGATCAAATTGATCCTTGGGAATATTTCATTTAAAAATCCCATGAAGTGCAGAAATCTGATTTGGGATAATGGTAGCCCTCATGGGAGGAGCACCAAGATAGAGGATGGAAGGATGCATCCACAATGGGTTGAGTGGATGTGGATGGATAGCAAGAAGCTGGTGAGATGCTTGCAAACTTATGATACCAGGCAATAGGAGGCTTGGATGCGTTGGTTACTCTTGAAAGAGTTTGGTCATCATCCTCTTTCTAAGGTTATGTGGCAGGATACTTTCATCTTTGAGCAGTAAAGAGTGTGGATACATGATGTTGATATGAGCTCCATGTCATCCATTATGTTTTCATCACCTGATTTGTATGATGGAAGTATGGGGAGGCAACAAAATATTTTGTTGCTTTGCTTGTTCTTGGGAGAGCAAGAGCAGAATTGCTCTCACACTTTGCATGATGTTGCAGGAGGAGAACATGAAATTATCTCCTTGGACTTAGATGATCAAGAGGTACTTCCACCTTGGGAGGGACTTCTTATGTGTAGCAGCATTATGGGAGATGTCTTTGACAAGGAGAATGTGAAAAGGAGAAGCTATGAGATGACACAAGCTTCAATGCAAGAGCCAATAACATTGTCACTTAGGAGCTTGAACTGTCTGATGGAGTGTTCCCAGGATCACTTCACATATGATGCACTATGGAGGCATGTAGGAGAGGAGTATGATGGAGTAGTGGATGGAGACATCTATTACATTATTATGATCTTAGTTGCTATGATTTTCCTGACTTGGATTTTCAAGCATAAGGAGAGAGATCCACATGCAACATTGGTGAGCTTAATTCCCATGCATTCTAATGCATACCATTATTTATTGGATGAGTTCACTTGGGAGGGAATCCAACTAGATGTAAATCAGCATATGGAGAGATGCATAGCCTGGAAGATGATGAAGAGGTTGGCACAACCACTTCCATACTCATTTGAAGTGAGGGAGAACTTGCAATTGAGACATTTCATCTCAATGACCAAAGTACATGATGGAGGATGTATATTTTTTCTTTATGATTTGTACTCCTTTATCTTTTTGAGCAGCACATTGTACCAAGGAGGGTCTTTCCTTCTTGTTTATTGTATTATGATGTACTTGAGGCCATTTGCAACATTGATGTTGGTCATTTTATTTGTGGTTTGTGGGGGAATGCCACATGATTTATGGTGTGCACCATTGGCACCAAATTGTACTTTCATGATCTCATCTTGTAAGATGAATGTGGCAGCAAAAAAGTGGCTGAAAAGACACTTGTTGCACTATAATATGAGGCAGGCAAGGGATGCACTACGCTGGTTCCACATATGGAACAATATTCCACCCCCTGGTTGTCACATGGAAACTTGTGTTCTTTTGTTCATGCTTCCATATACTGATGATGTTCTTATGATTATGGGAAGCTATATTGGGGGAGTGGCACAAGAGATGAAGGTGCCCATTGGGAGTATGATTCTCCATACTTCAAATGTTTCATGTTTCAGGAGAAGCAATGGGTCGACCATGATGCTACACCTCTCATCTTCTTATGGGAGGAACCATCTGGAGATATTGAGTTATTTGAGGAGGCACCTCATGGGTGATTTATTTGATGGAGTGACTTGGGTCATCTTTGAGGACCGTTATATTTCAGCCCAAGGTCAGCATCAGCTCCACACATATCATAAGTGGAGAGAGAAGCGGAGTGGGAAGGACAGTTTGATCCCACAAATTCAGCCATGCAGCCCACCTTCTTTGCAGGAGCTTAAGGTGGAAGAGATGTTTCATGAGTTACTATGTTGGAGGCTAACTCACTTTTTGTGGATGATAGCTTGGGGATGGAGCTTTCACATGGGGATGATGATTTCCGACGTATTTCTGATTCCATGCCTCAAGAAGGCCTCTAGATCACATATTGTTGTTTCCATATATGTTCTACTTTCTCATGATGAGAGCCATTTGGGAATTTTACCCAAGGCATGCTTATACACATGGGAGGAACAACATGAAGGCATATTGTTGAGAAGGCATCCTGTTCTTTGGAGGAAAATATCATTTGAAGATGCTACAAGAAGAAGAGGAGAGCCTCTTCAGTTCTATCCTTACAGTTGCTTGAGGACAAGCAACATTTGGGAGGGAAGACTGTAATATTCCTAAATTAGCCCAAGCTAATAGGAATATTCAATTTTTCTTTGTTTTTCTTTTCTTTTCATGTTGATGAATAAAAATGCAAAGGAGGACATGTAAAACTCCTAAAGCTATGAATAAATCAATGCCACATGTGAACAAAGACATATCTGGGCTATTTACATTAAAAAACCCTTATGTGAAGGGAATTGAACTATTTTACTGGGTCAACATGACCAAATCACAGCACTATCTAGATTCATCGAACCTCCTAGATAAACAACACAGATCAAGTTGGAGACTGTTAATGTGAACAGGGATAATTCATTTGAGATGGTTTAGGGTTCGCAAGGAATCTATCTTATAAAAGGAAGAGAAGGACAACAAGAGAGGGTTGTTGATGAGATTATATTTTTAGAGTATATCGTCTGCTTAGACATATCTCATTCTCTTGGCTGTTTAGCAAAGAATTGTGAGGATTTCTTGTTTAGGGATTCTCTCTCCTTCCATTGAGTAGCTCTTGGAGGGCATTGCACTTCTCTTCCACTTTCAGGAATTTTGCCAAGCTCCATATCCCTTAGACAACGTAAATCCTGTTGGGGTTTACTTTTTTCAGTGAGCTACAACAAGTGGAGATTAGATCTGCTCAGATCTAGATTGTACTAGTGTCTCTTCTCAGTGAGTGTGTCTTTTAACCTCCTGGAAGAGTGTATTAGCTGTTGAGCTTTAGATTTCAGATCTTTGCATGTGGCCAATATATTCTCTATCTCTCCCAGTGCAGTTATTTGCAGAGACTACATTATTCTATTCAGTGTTGTAGTAGCAGGGTTTGATCCCTTGCTTGTGAGCTTTTTCCTTGGAGGAAGGGCCAACCCTTCTCCCGGAAATATTTGTATATTATTCTTCTTATGTACTTGTACATTCCAGCCATATTTATTTAGTTCTGCAGTAAAACTATGTTTTCTAGATCTAGATCTGTAGATCTGACATTTTGCACTTGTACCTTCATGTAACCCTTGCCGGGTCATTCCAACAATGTGTAAAAGAGATTTTTCTCTATTTTTCTCCATAATCTGATGTAATACACTCCATGTATGTTGTTTCTCATTATTTTCTGCATAAACCCTCTGAAAATCACGTTGTCTATGCTTCAGTTAATTTCTTTTGAGTCGAGTCATGGGGATTGGGCCTTTTCTAGCCATATCGGGAGTGGGAGACCTGTTTGACATAGCTAGAATGATTTTTTTTGGCTTAAATTTGATATGTGAGTCCCCTATAACATATTATAAGGGAAAAAACTGTCATTTTCCTATGTTTTTACGCATATCTCTGAAATTAACCTTTTTAGGGCTTAATTTGCTGTTTTTCCCCACTTTTTGAATCTTAAAATGAAGAATAAGTTGCTGCTGTAAAATAAACTAATGATAATGTGTTTCTTGACACATTTCATGAGTTAATAGAGTGTTTCTTCTCTAGCATTTGGTTTACTTATTGCTGTAGTCCCATTAATGGGCATTTTTCCATCCATTCTAGGTGTGAGAGGCTTGTTTATCTCACCTAGTTTGCTTGGTTTCTGATTTCCTCTTGGATTTGGATCTTAGATTATCAGATCTAAGATATCCAAAGGCTAATCTTGGTTTATATATCTTGCATTCCTGAAAAATGCGTTTTTCAGGCATGCCTTGCTAGTAATCCCAATTTGGGTATATTACACAGGAAGCACACAAAATTTTTAAAAACTCATTTCTTACATGATGGGTAGAAATTCTTGTAAAATTGACAAGGCCTATCATCATAGCTAACAATCTGCAGATGTCATTTTCTTGATAATAAGAGCTAATTTTGGTCAGAATTTTAATAATGTTTATCGAGCTTCTGACTTCCTCATCTTCACCAATGAGAATGAACAGTGAACCTAGTATTTTGATCTAGGATAGGAAATCTCATTAAAGTTCAAAACAATTGGCTATATGTGTGAAGTACTTGACAAGTGCAACCTACATATTTTTATTTGGCTATTTTACTTAATGTCCATTTCTTTCATTCATTTCAGAAATTTCATCCTATTGCCAAGATCCACATTCTACAACCTACCATCTGAGCCAACCTGATTGATTCATCCTCACATGCACTAACTCATCCCACACATTAAATATTCGTAAGTTTTTTTATAAGCCTCTAAATATGACAAACTCATGCAAAGAATTGACTCTTTTTCCAAGCCTTTCAAAGCATGAATTTCAATTCCTATTCCGAAAAATTTGAAATTCCCCAATCAAAAGTATAACAAATTTTTTTGGGTGTCCAAATACACAAACAGAAAGCTAAGCGACATATGGACAATAATTCTTCAAATGTCATGGAACTAGGTTTACAAAGAAAAACTGGTGAAACTACCAAAACTGCACCGGAAAAATAATCCTTACAAAAATTAAAGTCTTGTAAAAATGAAAAAGAAATGAAGGGCAACCATACCAGTCATGATAAATTCCAATAAGGCCTCTCTCATATATCACAACAAGTGTATTGTGTTTTTCAATGTTTGGGACATCATTCATAACCCAAGCTTTGTTCGATGTAAGTGCTGCTGCAAAGCCACCAAGACCTGCATTCATGCCCATAACATTGCGATATCTAATATCTCCAATATATTTGTTGATTCTTTTGTAGGTCTCCACGTGCTTCTTCCAAAACTGTGTATCGGAATTATATGACTCTGCTATAACACGTGATAATGAACCACTTGTTGGGAAAAATACTCAGAGGGGGGGGGGGTGAATCAGTATTTAGGGCTGAACAATTTTTCTTTTCTTTCTCTTAAAAACTTATGTATGTCCAGATATATGTCTTTATTAAGCATGAACAGAAATAACAGAACAAACCACAACACATATGAACACCAGGATTTAAGGTGGAAACCCAATTTGGGAGAAAACCACCGCTGCTGTAATCTTAGTCTTCAATATTTATTATAGAGAAAACTTCTTACAATATATGCTGGTGCAGACTTATACCAGCACGCAGGCACCCACCTGCAGAAGGCTACAACCTTCTATTGTTTACCAGCTACCACTGGAAGGGAGCTACAACCCCCTCTCTGAAGGCTTCGACCATCAGCACTACTGCGGACCTTGTTTCATCAATTTTCATACTGGATCCACCAGTTTCCATGCAACATACCTTGCCGGTCACCAGATTTATTTGTTTTCTGTATACTCACACCAGTTCTTCATGATATCATCCATCATTCAAACCAGAGATTTATCATCGTCAGATCATTATATTCATGGGTGCATCGTAGTCTCAGATTTATCAGTTAAGAACAGAGCTCGCCCATACAGATATTCCTTTTAGAAAATTTATTCACAACCCTTACAATGCACACCTCATTCTTTATTTTTCTTCTCCTTATATAGTTTTCCCTTTATTAAAACCATGAGTCAAAACCATGAACCGCCAGTGGTAATCATTTTAGTTTGTCCCACGGGGCTTTTGATCTCTTTTTAATTTATTTATCAATTTTAAAGAAATTGACAAATAATTATATTTACAACTTTTTGAATTCCCAAGCCTTATATCTAAAGTTTAACCCTTCGGACTTTATAGAAACATCCAACGCTTCCAAATAAATTAATCTTGCAATAAACCTTTGACCCCGGACCCACAAACATAGTTAATAGCCAATCCAATACGCCCATCATACAACAGTAAACCTCGTGCAATTCCAGCGTCCGATCATCGTTAGATTAGCAAGCTTCCAGATCAATGGCGTATATGCATATCGCTCAACCTCCGATGCCAAATGTTAACGGGCGATGGCCCGCCGTACCTGTGTTAATCTTCGCGCACCTTCAACAATAGATGACCGTTCGATGACCCCTTCCCAGATCAACGGCGCTCAATGATATCGTTGGGCATCCTAGGTCGAACCATAACATGCGATGGCGCATAGTGAAAAGCAGTTTTGTAAAATCGTACAGGGACGCGTGTCGAGTATTCTATGGAATCGCTCCTCATCCAGGAAATACCGCTTATTCCACATAGGTGGTGTGATGCAAACCGTAAGCCACCTTTACTGTTCACACGGTCATGGTTCTGCTCTTCCACGCAGAGTTCCGTCGCCTTTTAAATGTATTATTATAATTAAATTGTGCTTTAATGTTTTGCGTTCCGTCGTCACCAAGTGTTCCGCTACTTCATTAATTTGCGCCATCTCCCATCAACACCCCTTCCAATTACACAGAAAATCATTCGACTCCATTACAGAGATTATTCACACAGAGGTTCAGGGGTTACATCAGTCAATACAAATATAATACACATATCCTAACTCTCCAACGATGATTTCATACTTCTCTGGGCACCGTAGGTATCTTCTGCCATCTCCTTTGCAAACTGTATTAAACCCCTAATTCAACTCTATTGCTCTGTCTCTAATTCCTCTGTTTCATCTACTGCCTTTGCTACCTCTCTGTTTCTTTTGCCTTCTTGTCTTTGATTTTCCAATTCCTTTGCCATCAATGACAATATTTCCAACAATCTCCCCCTTTGGCATTGATGGCAATACTCTTCCTCTGATGGCCTTACAGAAGCCCTTTGTTTCCTTTCCTCCCCCTTTAACATCAATGGCAAAGATTTTGATCAAGATCCTTTGAATCGATAATGCCATGCTCCCCCTAAGATCATGCTGCATCTTCAAACATAATATGACCAACAATTCATTCTTTTCATATGACCAGTGCTCCCCTTGAGCCTGTGCATTCAGAGATGCCTAACAGCACCTCACAACCAATTTAATCCTCTGTATTTAAGTAGACCTGATCCTCTGCTCGGCAGAGACTACTCCCAGTTTCTGTCTGAGATATTCGAACGCTTCCCTGGGTAGAGGTTTGGTAAATATATCAGCAACTTGTTCTTTGGAGGAAACATACTCCAATTTCACCTTTTGTTCAAGCACTTGTTCACGTAAGAAGTGATATTTGATGGGAATATGCTTGGTCTTGGAATGCATAACAGGATTCTTTGAGATACTGATGGCACTTGTATTATCACACATAATGGAGATAGGAGGTGAACATTTGATTTGAAAGTCTTGTAGGGTTTGCATCATCCAAAGAATTTGAGTGCAACATGATGCTGCAGCCACATATTCTGCTTCTGCTGTAGATAAGGCAATGGAGCTTTGCTTCTTGCTGAACCAAGATACTAACCGGGGCCCCATATAGAATGCACCACCACTAGTGCTTTTCCGATCATCAACACTTCCAGCCCAATCTGCATTAGTGTATGCATGAAGAGTAAGATCAGCATTCTTTGGATACCATAGTCCAAAGTCTTGAGTTCCTTGTAGATATTTGAATATTCTTTTCATAGCCTGAAGATGAGACTCTTTTGGATTAGCTTGGAATCATCCAACAATCCCAACTGCATGCATGATGTCCGGTCTTGTCCCAGTGAGATAAAGTAGACTTCCTATCATAGATCTGTATTCAGGTTGATTCACCGTGGGGGAATCATCATTAGAACTGAGATTACATCCGGTTATCATTGGTGTACTTACAGGTTTGCAGTCTTCCATGCCATACTTCTTCAAGATTTGCTTGAGGTATTTTGCTTGTGATAAGAATATGCCATCTGTTGCTTGTTGCACTTGCAAGCCAAGAAAGAATGTTAGTTCCCCAAGAAAAGACATTTCAAATTCTTGCTGCATATCAGAAGCAAATTTCTGACTCATAGACTCTTCATTACTTCCAAAAATGATATCATCAACATATACAACCACAATCAATAGTTTGTCATTTTCAGTTTTTGTGTATAAGTTGCTATCAGCAGACCCTTTTGAAAATCCTTGTTGATGAAGATATTTTTCAAGACGATAATACCATGCCCTTGGAGCTTGTTTGAGACCATATAGAGCCTTTTTAAGTTTACGAACAAGTTTTTCATCATTTCCCAAAATGAATCCTTCTGGTTGTTCTATATAGACTTCTTCTTCTAGATCACCATTGAGAAAAGCAGATTTAACATCCACTTGATAAACTTTGATTTGTTGGAATCTTGAAAAAGCAAGAAACATTCTTATGGCTTCAAGTCTGGCTACAGGAGCAAAGGTTTCTTCAAAGTCTATACCTTCTTGTTGAGCATACCCTTTGCACACAAGTCTAGCTTTATTTCTTATAACATCCCCATTCTCATTTAACTTGTTTTTGAATATCCATTTAGTTCTAATGACATTTTTGTCATGAGGTCTTGGTACTAATTCCCAAGTGTGATTATTTTCAATTTGATCAAGCTCTTCATTCATGGCTTGAATCCAACATTCATCTTTGCTAGCTTGACTGACACTGTGAAGTTCAATAGTGGACAGAAATGCCAGATTGCTAGAAGATCCCACAAGAGTCCTTCTTGTTTGTACACCTGATCCCTTTTCTCCCAAAATTTGAGATTCTGGATGATTCTTTTGAACAAATCTAGATGGAGCCTTTTCAGACAAATCCTCTTCGGGTTCTTCACTGGGTTCACTGTTTGTATCATTACTATTTGATGTAGAAGGATATGTGTCATCATCATCTTCATTTTTTGTTTGCTTTTCTTCTTTTGGAGCTGCAGGAGACTCATCAATAACAACATCAATACATTCAACAATCTTTCGAAGTCTTTTATTGTAACATTTATATGCCCTACTCCTAGAGGAGTAACCAAGAAATATTCCTTCATCTGCTCTAGGTTCAAACTTGCCAAGTTTTTCATCATTATTCTTAATAAAGAATTTTCTCCCAAAAATTCTAAAATGCTTTATAGTGGGAGGATTACCATACCAGAGTTCATATGAAGTTTTATCACTATTTACATGAACATGTGCTTTGTTGAGAATGTTTACTGCTGTATGTGCTGCTTCTCCCCAAAATGTGTCAGGTGTTCCGGAATCATCAAGCATAGCTCTAGCCATTTGTTGAACTGTTTTGTTCATTCTTTCTGCAACGCCATTCTATTGTGGAGTGCCAACTACAGAGAATTGTCTTTTTATGCCATGTTGTTCACAGAATTCAAGGAATTCATTGGATGTATATTCTCCTCCTCGATCAGATCTGAGACACTTTATTTTTATATTTAATTCATTCTCAACTAGTGCTTTGAAGATCTTAAATTTCTCAAATGCTTCATATTTGTGTTTAAGCAGCCCAATCCAACACATTCTAGAGAAATCATCAATGAATAAGATATAGTATTATTCACCACGTGGTGAATTTTTCCTCATAGGTCCACATATGTCAGTATGAATGAGTTCAAGAGGCTTAATTGATGATCCTTCCTTGGCATTAAATTGTACCCTGGTTTGCTTGCCGAATTGGCAAGATTTGCATATGATATTTTCAGGTAGAGTAATATTGGGAAGATCACGAACAGCTTTAAGTCTGTTTGATTTGTTGATTTGAGAGAAGCTCAGATGCCCCAACCTTCTATGCCATAGCCAGTTTTCTAAAGATTTACTCAAGTAACATTGTTCTTTTCAGTTCTTCAATATATTAGCTGGCTTGGAGTTCTTTTCTTTTATAATCGCTTTTATCTTATCACATCACACACACATTTTGAATCCGAAGACCACTTCTAGCCTTTGATCACACATTTGACTTACACTTAGAAAGTTATGCTTTAAATGTTTGTGGGGATACAGCGAATTCATTAGCATGTACCTTTTTCTTTAGGAAAAATAGACCCTTTTCCTTAATGACCACAGAGTATCATTTCCTAAAAATATTTTTTCTTTTTCAATTATATAAAATATAAGTTTCATCTTTATCACTGTCATGTGTCTTGAGCATCCACTATCAATGTACCATTGGTTTTCTTCATCTTCTGCAAATAACGCTATGCCACAATTTTCAACCTGTAATTCCTTGTTTTTCCATACTTTGGAGCTTGAAGGGAACACGTTCTTTTAGCTGGACTTTGCTCTTTAGCATTCGAATTCTTCATGGCCAAATTTATTGCAATAAGCACATTCAAATTCATTTTGAAGAGGAGAAAAGTTGTTATAGGTGTTCTTCTTTGGTTTAATATCCATCCTTTTTCTTTCTTGCTTCTCTTGTCATGATGGTTTTATATGCAACACATTGAACAACTTTATGACCAAAATTGTGACATGAGAAACAATGTCCATTGAAGTAGAAATTTCCATGATCATGAAATCTTCTATTTGAATTTACTGATGGTTGTAGCTTCTTTGAAAGATCTCCCTATTAGTGTTCCTTGAATTGAGATGATCATGCTTTACCTATAAAGATTCTTTATTCCCTTCTGTGATGTGAATGTAGTAAACATTTGTAGTTGCTTTTAGATAATTTGGTCTTTAAGCTTGAGAAGATTCTCAGTATATCCAAGACACTGTATTTATAAGAGGAGAACATTGTACCTTGATAATCTCATCTAAGGTTTTAGATCCTTTAGAAAATCTATGATTCGAGTCTTTTCTTTCTCAAAATCTTTTCTTACACTTACTACTTCACATTCTAATTTCTCAATGTGTTTCTTTGCTTCTTCAAACTTCTTTTCAGAGTCTCTATGGTTATTTTCCTTTCTTCTAGAGTATTTTACATTCTTCTAAGCATATTTTTGAGTTGATTGTTTTCTTCAAGAAAATCATTGTCCTCTAGAGAATCCACAAACGTATCCTTTTTTTCTATAGATTCAAATGCCATGAGAAGTCTAAGATCTTGTTCACATTCTTCCTCACTATCAGATAACCCATCATCGTCTTCATTAGTATAGTAACTTTTCTTAGTGCTAGATCGGTTCTTATTCCTTCTTGCTACTTCTTTCCTTTAGCAGATTTTTCTTTATAAGGACACTTTGCATCATAATGACCAACTCTTCCACAATCAAAACATTTGAAAAGGAAAGCTTACCTTTGAATCTTCGGTTCTAGTTGGAGTCTTCTCACAAAAATTTGCCTCATCTTCTTCGAGATATATCCCCGATTCTTTTGTTTTTTGAAATTCTTTCCCTTTTGTAGAAGCTTTAAAAAATAGCTTCTTTGACTTGAGATAGGTCCTCCTCTCCTCATTTCATATGCAGATCGAGTATGCCATGAAGTTGCACCACGGTAAAGAGTTTGAAGATCTGTTTTTTCTTCAAGAGTAGAGACTTTTGATTCAAATTTTTTCCGTTAGCGATCTTAAGATTTTCTCAACCAAAAGTAGATTCCGTGATTGTTTCTCCCAGATTTCTCATCCGATTCACAACATCATCAAGACGTAAAAAGAAAGCGGCAATACTTTCATCACTATGCATTTTTAAATTTTCATATTCAATTAGAGAGTTTGAAGTTTTGCACTTTTTACCTTTTCATCACCCTTCATAACTTAGAATGATTTTTGTCCCATATTTTCCTTTGTTGTATTTATTGCATGAATTTGAAAAATTCAGATTCAGTTAGACTTACAGTTAGAGCATTGAAACGCCTTTGCATTTGATTCATAGTCCTTCCTTTCAGTTGGATCTGTTGGTATATGAATTTGGATATTGATATCCTTGTTCAACAATGGCCAATATATCTGCTCCCGTAGACTGTGAAGATAGGATCTCAACCTTATTTTCGGAAGATTAAATTAATTCAGTTGAAGAGTGGAGGCTTGACGAGATGTTGTTTCCCTCTTGATTGCTCATCTTGCTTGATCTTCCTTCTAGCGGTTAAGCCTTTTCGGAAGGACCAAATCTGATACCAATTGTTGGGAGAAAAATATCTGAGAGGAGGGGGGGGTGAATCGAGTATTTAGTGCAAACAATATAACTTTGATATTTATTTCTTAAAAACCCTATACACTACTTTCTTGAAGCCAACTCACGTATATACTGTCAGATATCACTTTTGAACTCACGTATATCCAGTGATCTAATTATGCATTTAGTTCTTGACTTAGATCATTGCATTACTCATTCATTAGATGTTTAGAAAACGATAGCAAAAGTGTAAAGAATAGAACAATCATCACACATAAGCAACACACATGAACATCAGGATTTTTTAGGTGGAAACCAAAATTCGAGGGAGAAAACCACCACTCGTCGTCTCGGTCTTCAATATTTATTATTAGAAAACTTCTTACAACATGTATCGGCATAGACTCACTACAGCATGTAGGCACCCACTGCAGAAGGCTACAACCTTCTCGTTTACCAGCCCTCTCACGGGAGAGCAACAACCCCCTGCTCTCATTTACCAGCCTCACCTAGAGGGAGCTACTACCCCTCGATATTAGCACGGGCCTCTTCGCGAAAGCTTCTACTTTCAGGGGCCCGAAGGCTTCAACCCTCGAATCCCACTGCGAGACCACGTTTCATCAATTTTCAAAAGCGGATCAAAGCAGCTTCAACACAATTCTTCACTTATCAACAAACATCCTTTTTCATTCCGAACAAACGAAACAGTTGAAACCACTAGTAACTCTGAATATCGAGAGATAGCCCGGGACTTTCAGAATAGATGTGCTAAAACTCGATCTTCTTTGAGCAACCATCGATTCGAGATATCATACGCGCTTTTCTTTAAACAGACCCGCGTATATCGCGCTTTTAATGAAGAGAACCACGCGTATATATTTGTGCACCTTTTCGGAAAAACCTATGACCTCTACGCGCCTTTGTTTAAAGCAGATCCACGTATATACGCACCTTCCATGAAACAAACTCTGCGTATAGATCTATAAAAAGATAAACTTTGCAGAACATACCAAATCTATGAACTTACCTAGATTTCTTCAACTTCTTCAACGATTTGTACTTGAGTCTTCATTACCTCTTTTCGAGATCATCCTAGAGATTCATCATTTCAGGATCTAGAGATTTTGAACCTTCATCATATTCATAGGTGCATCAAAGATTCGGATCTATCGATCAAGAATAGAGTTCATCCATACGATTAACTTGCGAGTGAAGTATTCATTAAAACCAGACATCTTGCACACCCTTTTCACAATGAAATTATTCTCCTTAAATAGATTTAGCCTTTATTAGTACCATGAGCCAAAACCACTTCACTTGATGGTATTCCTAGTGAGGATCAATTAGACAATCAAGCGCTCAATACAATGGGTCAATACCATGGTAAAGTCCCCCTGGTTTTATAAATTTAGAGCGCAATTAGGCATATGCGACTTGGCACGATCTTTTCCATGTGCATACGTGACTTCCCTAAACAAACCCGCGTATGATTTGTGACATACCTTGTTTAACATTCTTCTTTCATCATCTGGAGATTCTTTCTTCTGAAACTACTGTACTAATTGTAGATACATCGATTTACATCATTAACAAGTTCATCAAGTAAAACTTCATCGAGATAGGTTTTCATCAAGGACAACACTCGCATCATATTTCCAATCATCTCATTTCATCAATTAAGTTGCCATCAAGGACAACACATGCCAACAAATAGAGTGTGGTTGGTCCAACGAGATATTTTTTGATGGTACCTACTAACTAGGTGCTTGGTTTCTTCCTCTTTCATACTTGGAGGTCTGCAACTATAGGGGCACCAAGAATGTCACAAATTCTAGCTTTCTCCAAGTGTTTTTTTCGGGCATTCCATTGCTCTCCCATAATGGTCCATTTAATATAGGCTTCAAAGTGCTTCTCCCACATAGGATTCTCAACCTTATTATGCATGCGAACCTCCAACCCTATTTTACCGTAAAGGTAGAAATTAGGATTTGTTTGAGGATCCCACTGTAATTTCTTCTTCCTCGGTTTTGACCTACCTCTTCGCCATAGAAAGGTATTCCCAAAATTATTCCATGCAAAGGAAATATAAGAGTTCAAAGTTTCAAATTATAGGGCTTGGAATATACGGGTTGTATTCTCAATCACAGGGGATATCATTGGTAATTTTGGGAACAATTTTTTAACAAACTACAGGCACTCCTTTATCTTTATAGATGTGGCACTTGAATGCACCATCGGTGTCATTTTACTTCCTTCCTTTGGAATCACTTTTCAAATTTTAGTGTATTTTCGATCTTCATATTTCTGTGAATGCCATCGGTTCACCACTTTTCCTTTAGATTGGGTAGTAAATGTGGAATAAATTGAAATTAATTTTCATAATTAAGCGATGGTAGTGAAATGTGTGAAGTGTGCGATGTCTTAGAGGGAGATTCCGAGTACTTGATTGCTCCGGAATTTAGTTCCCTCTTTTTTTATTTTACACGAGCTCTATCGAGTCACACACGAAATATTTTACTGCGATTGGATTTTTTTGATATGTTTCCCAATAAGTAAGCATTGTTTTATTTTGGACTTACTATTGTATGAGATCCTACCGCATGTATGTTTTGTCAAATGTTTTTCTGAGATACATGTCGACTTCTCCCTTGGTCTTTTAGTATCTTAATCATCACTGCATATTCATTGTTCAGAACTTTGTTTATCTCTTATAAGGTTTCATATTTTGGTTCCCTGCTCCATAATGATAGTCAATCTGATTCACCAAATGTATCCTGCAATTGGTTTTAATTGAGGTGTCGATCTGTTATGTTAGTTATTTCTATAACTAGTTTTTGTTTATTTTATTAATTTGGTTTTTAATAGAAAGAAACAAAATTTGTCATAATACATTAATAATTTTTATTTTTATTTATTCTTTTTATTATTTAATAATTTATTATTTTACATCTTGCTTGGTTGTCTTTTTACTGTAAATAATGCTACAACTAATATATAGTTATTTTTTTTATGAAATGTATTTTTTTAAATGGGCACCATTAACAAAGAGACTTGAAAAGGTGACCCTATAGTGTCTTTATTTGAGCTGATCCCGATGGTTGGATATATTCAATAAACAAATGGGCGAGCCATGTAATTTCAAATTTCTTTGGCTTGCCTTTGACTTGACTATCGTATAGTAAAACTAGATTATTGACTTGAAGAATTTTAGCTTGAATATTTCGGTTGTGCCACATTCTCTCAGTTGATATTTGTTAATTTGTTGCTAATATAATGCAAACATTCAATATTGTTGTAATTGATGTAATTGTGTCATGTTTTGTGCTTGTAATTTTGTATTATACTTTTTTATATAGTTTACACAACCTATGAATTTACTAAACAATGAAACAAAAAAAATGCTTCATATCCATAAACAAGCTTAAACATGTGTTGATCTGCTGATTTCTTGAAAGTTGTATGATACACCCATAATATCAGCTACAATTTTATCGTCCCAATCAATTTTTACTATGTTACAAATTTTTAGTAGTCCATTGTGCAGATTTTTTATTGAACAATTCAACTACACAATTTTCTTGAGGGTTATATCTTTTAGTCTTTAAATATTATATCATAAAGTTCTTTGTTAATGATTTGATTGTGCCATTGTGTTGTGCTATACAAACAACCCTCCCCATTTCAAATTTTTTGTATTAATTTTAAATAAGAAATGGGTCCCTTTTTTTCCTTTTTTAGGGTAATCGTAGAGTCAATAATTATTTTGAAGAAATCCGATTTATCATGAAATAAAATCAAACCCCAATGAAAAAGGATTTATTTAATAAAACACATAAAGGCCTTATCGCATTTTTTATTAATTGAATTTTAGAGTTAAATTTATTATCATTCAAGCTCGATGTGATTAAACAATCATAAAAGCACATATCACATCAAAAATAAGATCAAATCTTTCACTTGGAAAAGTTCCGATGCGATAACTCTAATCGCAATGCTAAAATCGGGAAAATCACATTCTTGTACATACTTTAAAAAGCTCGGATGCGATAAGTCCGATCGTAATTGCAAATAGGAAAAGTCAAATTTTGATTTTGAGTTCTATTGAAAAAGATTTAGTGATGCGATAATATAAAATTGCAAATCACTCATCGCTAACGCATAACTCATATCCAAATATCTGCTTAAAATTTACGATGCGATATCATTATTTCATAAAAGCGCTCCTCAATGAAAAGGGTAAAATAAATCATTTTTATGATTTAAAAGGCATCGTACTGCATCCTCGATAGCTCAATAATAATCGGGACATCGCAAATTTAAAATGGTGATACATAAACCTACTATTTAAAACTTTTGATCTTCGATATACAAATATCATTGATCAAAAAATCTTAAAAAGGTTATGGTATTAAACGCTTTAAAAAGGAATATTATGAATGTGTGATGAGCCAACCTACAATGGCATTAAAACCCTCACACTATCTAAGAAAATCATTAATAGATAATCATGGTTAAAGTGCATCATGGATTTTAACTTAAAAAGAATATTACTTCTTTAATCCACCATCTTTATTGTGATTAAATGCCATTTAGCTTCTCTCGTTGATATTAGTTCTTCAAAGAATATTTCTCCCATTCTACTAATCTGTTTCATTTTTGCATACCCGAGAAAACCTACGAGCCATGAAAATGTCTAAGAAATTCAAGAGAGCGAAGGCCCCTATTGTTCCAAAAGAAAAACAAGCTAAATTGGTGTTAGTGAGTCGATACAACTTGTTTGGGTCTTGGAAAAAATTCATGGGAAGGGGTTTATAATTTCTTTGGAAGCATAGGGTCCAATGATAATTTGAGAAGAAGAGCTAGAAAGTAGACTCTGGACAAAAAATTCTAAAAGCACTCTTAAGGAATTGGCATGCTCCTATCTTCATAAAATAGTAGCTCGCTGCAAATGTTCTCCCATATAACGACTTGGTAATATATGGGTTATTGAAAAGCATTAATATAACGAGATAGAGAATTCTTTACATCGAGATGGAAGGATGTTCAAGTCTTTCAAGACAAAGGATATCAAGGAAATGTACCATTTACAGGACCCTCAACAAATCTACAACAAAGCATTTTCTAGAAGATTTCGCAAGGGAAATGAAGTGGAGTCGGGATCCTATTAGAGATTGGAGACATTTTCCTAAGAAACATAAGCATGAATCTTTGGGTATATACTCAGTAGAATCTTTAGCATCTCCTTCATCGTTATCTTGTGGCTATGATGTGTAGATTATTTGGAACTACCAACTCGAAAAATTTTCCATTGAGATGGTACCCCTAATAGAAGTTTCTATTAATTCCTACATTATGGATTGGGCAACCATTTTATCCGATAAAATGGCGAGAAAAATCATAGATTATAGGAAAAATAGGTTTGTAACCATCAGTATAATACCCCCATTTTTTGATGAGTGCCAATATCATTGATACCATATGTTTCAATTCTAAGTTCCCTATTTTAGGTTGAAATGGACTCCCTCAAAGTCCAATTTCTATCCACATTTATCATAAATATCTCGTGGAAATCCTATTATATAGACCACATATATATATTTGTCATGGATTCATTCTACCAGTTCATCAATTTAGATTTATTAAACCCACCTCGAGGTTATATGATGAAGCCGACATCGATCTAACTTCAGTTGGAAGCTAGTTTGGAGAAGAAAACTTCACTTATGTCCGAATATTGGGAGTATCACACGATCCTCATGTTTTACCATTATACATTCTGAAAAATTATTAGCTCTGAGAAATAGACTTATCACATCACGAGAAAGGAATGTCTAGAAATCTAAAAATTTCTAAGAAGGCGATGTGGCCAACATTTCCCTCCCCAGATGTGGATATTTTTCTCCGAATGATTTCAAACATGCGAGAAAGAAGCCCAAAAGATAAAGGATCTCGAGATTGGCAACCATCCCTAAACGACAGTATGATTTGAAGAAGGTTTCCTTCAAATTTACATCCATGGTACTGATTTAAAAATTTGAACATGAAGAGGTGAGTTTGATGATCTATTTCCCTCGGCCGAAGGATTTTCACAAGTTAAACATTTAGAAAAATTAAAGTTCGAAGCAAAAGGCATGGAAGAATTCTTACAGGTTGAGAAACAACATACTACTAACAATACATGTGGAACAATTAAGAACTAATCCTCTCGCAACATGAAGAATACATAGAAGAAAAGAATACTTGAAATAGAGCAAGAAAAAGAAAATAGAGAAATAACATTTGGTGATTCCTTTGAAATTGATATAGATGATCATTCAAAGTTATTGAAGGAATGAGAACAATTTCATCTACATTGAGGAGCCAAAAAAATATTATCATAATGTGTCTACAGATGCAAACGCCTACAACACTGATAGCTTTTAGTCACCAAAGTTACAAATGAAGGAATGAGCAACTTTACTAATAGACGGGATATTGAGATTATTCCTAAAAAATCCTTCCAAATAAATTGTATTAAATATTGAAGATATACCACCTCTAGATGTCTTTTACGGTCAAAAAATAGGGTCTGTAGTTAAAAAGAAGAGAAAGGAAAGGAAAATTGATCAAAGCCTATTGTCATCTCCCCCATGTTGAATTAATGAATGTTGTACTGGAAAGATTCCAAAGTTAATCCCTCGGAGGATTTAACTAAATTATCTCGATATGTAGGGGCTTATACGACATCTACAATAGAAAAAAGCCTTTGAGGTCAGTCATTTGATGAAGGAAAAAGATCAAAAGATAGCTCTATTAGAGGAAAAGGAAACAACGGATCAACAAAGGATAAAACAACTAGAACAATAGCTCATTGAAGAAAGTCAAAAAAGCTGAAAGCGACTTAAAGAGCAATCGAATATTGAAAAAGAAAAATCTTGATCAACAAGCTATACATAAAGAAAAAACAGATTGTCTTAGGAATTAAATAAATTACAAGGTGATGCTTCAACAAGAAAATATAGCCAAAGAAGGCAGAGTACTTTATTACAAGCACAAATACAAAGATTTAAAGATTATCTTGGACTTGATCAATTTAAGATAGAGGCTCTTGAATTAAGTAAAATCTTGTCACAACAACTTGATGTTTTATGTCATAAAATATCTCTGATACTGACCCTTTATGTGAAATAGCATCATCAATCATAGAGAATACGAGTAAATGCAAGACTTGTATTTGAAGATGCCAATGAGAAGATTGCGGGATTCCTCCATGTCGAACACGGATCAAGGCATCACTTCCAATATTCCTAAATTCAAGAATCACACAAAGAAATCTTGTTTACGGGAATGGGAGACACAAGCGATTAAAGGAGAACGAGCTATCTCCATAGCAAGAGCCATAATGAATAATTTAGTGGGATTAATTAATGACAGTCAGTATGCGACCAACGTGATTTTAGATTGCATTCTAGGAAAACTCCACGAAGGTTAAGGAAATAGAGAAACAATGGAAACGAGGACTTGGCCAATAAATACCAACGAGCAACGCAATACTGAGAATTACATGGGACCCATTTTGGTTCTATTTGTTGAAGCCACATAGCCAACAAATGACTACAAAATGCATCTTCGATCCCATCAGATATATGATTCTAGAACTATCGGATGCCACATATACCACAGCTAGATGCATTCCTCAGGTTGAGTCATCCTCCTGAAGTAAAAGATATGCTATCAATCTTGCCCATTGCATACATCAAACATGAAAGAAATGCAATGAACACGTTTTCTGGAGATTATAATTCTATTTTTAAATCGGATCTCCGATCTTTCATTTTTTTAGCAATATTTTAGATAGTTTGTTAATTTTATTATTATTTAAACCCCTTTCATGCATTTAGAAAGGGGTACTCAATTTGTATAAACTTTTTGACTCAAGAAGTTACATTTTTGTACTTCTTAATACATTATTTTTATTAATGGTGGATCACATTACGTGATTTTATGAGGAAATTGTTTTCAAGAATATGCATTTTTGTTCTTCTACGAAAGTCGTTTCTAAGTGAAAAAAGTAGGATTGGAGTGTTATTTGCATCAAGAGGTTACACATGTATTTGGTATTTTTTATCATTATTATGTTGTTCAATTTTCTTTATGTAATGAAACATTCCTTCTAAAAAATTTCTATTGTTTATATATGTATGCTTGTGAAATAATTCTTTATTATATCATTTTCCGAAAATTTAGAATTGTCATATTTCAAAATATATGTGAGCAATATAAGTATATGAATGCAATATGTTATCATCATTACTTTGTTTAATTTCTTAAACAAAGTAATTATTATAAGTGTATACATCTTTCTTTTGGGTGAATAGGCCATCTATATAGTTATTCATTTAATTGGAACAAATCCAGAATCACATTTTGTTAAACACCATGTTAAGCATACACATGGTGTATGAGAAAGATAAACACACACACAACGAGAAACTCAACTCACAATGAAGGATAAGCATGTGGCTCTATTATTTTTCCATTATACATGATGTACATTTATAGTACAATGGTGTGACTCTTGGTTTCACATTCCAAGGGTCACTTGGACTCCATTGTGACTTTTCACATTTCCACACCTACCCATGGATGATTAGGTGTTCCAAAATTTCCCCCTTTAATCCGAAGGGGTATGTGAGTCCAAGAAGAGAGTTGTAATACCAATCTACAAAGTATACATGGTAGCACTTGGGCTGAATCAACTCTCCTGAAATGTTGGCAAAAAGAGGTGGTTTAAGGATGACCACCAACACTGGAACACAATACTTGTTGTAGTTACCAAAACTCTTCCAAAAAGCGGCAAGAAAGCTGAAAGATTTTTTCTAGAAGGAATTGTCCCTCATAAAAAAGGGAGACCTTCAACCTAAAATAAGGGAGGTCTACAACCCTGTGATGGTTTAGGGATTACCAACAACTTTGGAATGCTTGAAGCATTTCCTAGAACTCAACCAAAGTGACAAGAACCTAAAGGCTTCGCTAGAGGAAGTGTCCTCATATATGAAAGGGAGACCTTAAACGTAAAATAGGGAGGTCTACAACCTATTATGGTTTAAGTCTTTCCACCAACCAAAGGCATGCTCATGGGCATCCGTGTCTCCAGTACATCTCTAAATATGGAATGACTGAATTATGGCTCGGAGCTCGCTTGAGCTGTCTGTGTCTCTCGCTACAACTATGAACATGGAATGAGAGATTTTGGCTCAAGCTCGCTTGATATGAAGTCAAAAGCTTGTAGATGACCACCATTTCAGCCCCTATCGGGGACAAGGTGAGATGATGGAAAAAATTCAATTGCAAGTTTGCTCAATATCCAGAGAACAAGTTCGGACATGTGTCTTAAACATCTTCTTGGTCTGTCGATGCCCATTTCCAAGACGTAAATCCATCCAAGATGAATCTTGTTCTTGTAGGAGGTTTGTTTTTGAAGCATCCGTGCTGAAGAATGTGTGTGCCAACCATAGTGCTTGCATGGATGAGAGATAAAAACAATGATCTTTCACATGGCCAACTCGATCACGAAGTGTTGGCATTTTACAATATGTTGTTATTGTGGAAGTGGAGCGAGGATTTGAAATAGTCGCAAGTGAACTATCATACAGAATCGGCACTCGAAATATGATGGGCTTGGTGTAGTCTAGAACATGAAATGAAACATCCTTGTCATATCCAAGACCGATTCGGTGCTTGTTGTGGACAAGCTCTTCCCAAGGTATCGATGATGGGCTTGAGAAGTGCAGGGTTGAGTCTGCTGCATCTGCATGTAAATTTTCTCTTGTGCAAGGAAGCTGAATGTGAATCAACTGAAACTTTATCTTCTTTCTTCCGATGAGATTCCTTCACAATATTCACGACAGAAACGAGTTCGAATGGTGACTCTTTTGCTTTGAATTTCATCTTGTTGCGCTGAGATTCCAAGCGCAAAAACTCAATCTTTTCTTGTGCATCTTGAAAACAAATTTGAATATTACAAAGAGAATTCTTGCTCATTTTTATCATATCATCAACATTGGAATGAATGAGGTTATTTAACAACTCTAATTACTCATTGATTTTAGCCATTTTCAACAACTTAGGCTCAAAAAATAAAGGGATTAATCAACTTCAACCGAAAATGCACTCACTTACAATGTGATTCAACTTTCTTTTCAACAAATAAAAATGACTCCAAAGAAGTTCCAACTATGGAAATCTCAAAGCACAAAATGTGCTCCTCAAATCATGGAGGACCTCAAGGTATAGACTTGGTGTCTAGCAGACAAAGCAACAATGACTTACATCAACAATTTTTCCAACAACTCAAATTTGCACTTCAAGTCTTGATTGCAACTATGAATGAAGATGTAAATTCCACTCACTATACAATTTTAGTTCAATACAACATCTTCGCAAAAAATATTTTGTAAATGTGCATTTGAAAACACATGGTCAAGAAACCTTTAAAGCAAACTGGTCTTCTTCAAAGAGTTGTTTGACACCACAAACAAAATCTCAACTCAACTCAACAAGAGGAGGATATATTCACAAGCTTAGATGCTGGACCTTATCAGTAGAATGCAATAAATGTCAAGAGAAACTCCAAAAAAAATCAGAAATTTTGTGTCCAAATAATGAATGCCACTCTTTCGTTAAAAAATGAGGACCAATTTGTCTTCACATGTCAATCTCTTGCTAGAAAAATCGCCTTTTCTATCAATGCCACAAATCATAAAATGTAGATTTCCCTTTTCTCTATGTATTCGGTACATCCGCTTCATATGTCATTTCCTCTTTCTCTGTTATTCATTTTTCTCTCTCTCTCATTTCTTCCTCTCTTCCCTCTCTCTCGTTGTTTTGTTTTTTGTTTGTAATTTAAAAAGAGGAGATAAATTTATTTAAAATAAAAAAGCTGGGATTAATAAACAATGGGAGGGAGGGAATTTTTTTAAAAGTCGAATTTAAAAGGGGAGGGGGAGGCAAATTTAGATTTGTAAAAAAAATGGGAAATGGGTTGTAGAGGGCGAGGAGATGAGGGATCGAGGGGAGAGGTTATGCGAGGAGGAGGCCGCGTTGTTTGCATAGAGGAGGGGGTGTGTAAGGTGAGGTAAGGAGCGTAGATGAGTGGGGAGGCAGCTGTGAGAGCCGAGAGGGGAGGGATTAGGGTGAGGTCAAGTGTATGGAGGATGCACGACGCAGTGGGGGAGTCGTGGGTAGAGGGGGGAGTGCGAGCGATGAGTGTGAGGATTGTAAGGGGTGAGGGAGCTCGGTGCGAGGGCGTGCAAGGTTACGAAGGGTCGTTGTTGTGAGTGGAGTGAGCTGGGTGCATTAGAAGCGAGAGGTGGGGATGGGAAGCGAATAGGCCGTAGGGAGAGGTGAGGGGGAATGGGTATTTTAAACACCATGTTAAATGCACACATGGTGTATGAGAAAGAATAAACACACACACAACAAGAAACTCAACTCACAATGAGGGATAAGCATGAAAATATATTATTTTTCCATTGTACATGATGTACATTTATAGTACAATGGTGTGACTTTGGTTTCACATTCCAAAGGTCACTTGGACTCCATTGTGAATTTTCGCATTCGACACCTACCCTACCATGGAGGATTAGGTGTTCCAACACATTTATTATATGCTACACTGGTTTTACTAGTATTATTTATATTAGTTCAAAGTTATAGAATAGATTAGTAATTATCGCTATTACCCATTATATCAACCAACCAATCATCATTACATATATTATTTGAAAGCGGTCCCCATATTATCCAGATCAGAGCCACTATCCCAAACGGAAAAGGAGTTGTATTAATGTCCAGATTAGGTGGTTTTCCCCAATGTTTGATGCTAGGATTTTTGGGGCTTCAACATTTTTGGCGCTAGAAGGAGGGCACTAAGTCTGTGAATGGCAATTAAATCCAAATCCAAAGGCCATTCCAAGAGTGATTCACCCTCATCACCTTCTTCAACTTCTCCTTCATCTCAAATATCTAGGAAGAAGTTGAAAAGAAAAGTACTACACCCACTTCCAAACCCTAAACATATCGGGAAAGAGTCATTTGTTGAATATCATCTCGAGAGTACAATCTCTAATTCATAAACTTGAAGGGTTTTCATTATCGTAAGAAGAATGCAGAGTTATCCCAAGGTAGTGTGACTTCACAATACATTCCTTCCTGACCCTCTTACTAGGCTCAGCAGAGTGAAAATCTTGGTATTTTTACCAATCGAACTTCCTCTTGCCAAGTCGAAAAAGAGCTAGAAAAAACACCCTCTAAGTCGAGATAGTGAGACTCTTTCTCAGTTATCTTCTACATATTTCATATCATTTCCATTTACTTCCCAAATTCAAGTCACAATCCGAGAGAATGCAGTTGTTTCAACAACACCCTATTCAAACAATTTCAGCTGACTAGCTTCAACTTCCTCTCTTGTTAGTACAATGATGGCTCGGGAGACCATGGACCAATCTGAGAGATGTTACAATGCCCGCACCTCTCGAGTGCATTACCAACTCATCTCGAGAAATGGTTACCAAAATTTAGTCTCGATACTATCATATTAGTTGAAGAACACATTAACAACTTCATGTTGTTCAGTAAACTTAAATGGGGGTATGAAGATCGCGTAGTTATACTATTGCCATATACTTTGCAAGGAGCAATGGGATCTTGGTATTTTTCATTACCATCAAGATCCATTACTAGTCGAGATATTTTTCAAGAAAAATTCCTAACCAAGTTTGGAGATGATAGATCATTAGCAACTGCGATTAATGATCTCTCCAATTTGAAATCAACATCTAAAGAACCCATCAAAGACTTCAACTCTCGATTTAACAAGTTTTTTGAACAAAATTCCTACAATATCAAAACCTAGTGAATAATTCCGAAGTGAATGGTATATATCCGCTTTGCCTTCAAATATATCCATCTTTGTAGATAGAGCTTCTAAACCTACGCTGATACTGAAAACATGAAGGAAGCTAATCCACGGTAGAAAAATGTATCATCGCTTTGGAGAAAAAGAATGCTAGTGAAGAAAGAAAATCTAAAAGTTGGTTTCAAGGATGATTCAAAGAAAAAAGCACCTAAAGATCCATATGATATGGAAGTATTACAAAAAATTCTGAAAACCATGTCCAATGAAATGGTAAAAAATCAAAAAAATAGGTAGTTGAAACTTTCACTAAAAGAGCCATTTAGGAATTTCAAAAGAAATCAGTCAAATGAATCTAAACCACCTAATGCAATATATAATGTAGAGTTAGATTTAGAGGAAGAAAAAAGAGGAGGAGTACACTTATATCATCGAAGAAAATGAAGAAGAAGAATTAGTTGAGTGCCATGGGATGTGGGATTTTATTTTTCCAAAATCCAATAATGAGAATGAATAGGAAGCACTTCCAGTCAATACAAGAAGTAAGAGTGCAACAAGTAACATGCGGATATCTCCCAAAAGAAAAAAATTCAACTCCTTCTACTAAAGATAAAGTTCCCGCAAATAAAGGCTTCTCCTTTTCCTACCCAAAATCAACCATCATCTTTTAATCCTCCATCAACATCTAAAACGCTATTAGTATCTAACTCTATGGATTATAACATTATAGAGAATATGAAGAAGACCAGAGAAAATATTTCTTTACATGAACTCAGCAAGCTCAAATATCAACAGAATTTGTTGTTAAAAGAATTAAGTGTAGTGACTGCTTCTCCTCTCCCAAATGGTGTAATATCCAAAGCATCCAAAGGATCAGGTAAGCCACCACCCGATAAAGTAGATGCTACCGATACTGTTTTGATTGGAGATAGATCTAATTCACAGACACCTCCTTCTCTTTTAACTTACGAGATCTGTAATAGGAATTTACACAACTGCTTGATAGATTCAGGAGCATCATCAAACATAATGCTAGCTTCATTGTGCTCTAAATTAAACATTGAACCACAAAAATCTATAGTTCATATTGTCCAATTAGATCGGACTAACGTGCAAGTTTTAGGAGAGATTAATTCAATCACTATTAGGCTAGGTTCAGAGAATTGACATATTGATTTCTGACATTCCTGAGTTTTATGGTTTAATCTTAAGTAGGGATTGGTCTGAAAAACACCATGGTTACATTTCTATTGATTAGTCTCATATGTGGCTTCCCTATAAAGGGAAACCAAATCAAATTAATATTGATCTGGAGAAACATATGACCCATACAGTAACAGAGTTTGAACAAGAGAATCAACCCGTGGCTTTCAATAATAATATTCTCGGAAATTACTCAGCTGAATCATTCTTCGGAAATTTTAGCTTCCAACAATAACCTTTTTCTATAAATAGCTTCATTTCACAAGTTGAATTTTTTTCTCATATTGATACTTCAAGATGTGTTAATATTGTTGATCAATCTATAAATAAATTGTAGATAAATATTTATTTTGGTCTTTATACTTTGATGGATCAAAGTCCAATGATGGTGCAGCAGAAGGATGTATTTTAGTTAATCCAGAAGGAGAAAAAACTATGTTGTCATGCAAACTAGAACTTGAGTGTACAAATAACACTGCAGAACATTAAGCTTTGATTCAAGGACTTTACAAATCAATAGGCTTGAATGTAAAATATTTGAAGGTATATGGTGATTATGAAATTGTCATAAGACAAGTTAGAAATACTATCCATTGTCTTTCAAGTCATCTTAAACATTACCAAGCCCTTGTTCAAGGTCTTACAACTCATTTTTTAGAATTCAATATTTCTCCTATTCCTAGATCTCAGAATTCAACAGTAGATTTATTAGCTAATGTTGCTTCTAAGCTCCTTCCAGCTGAGGATTATAGTCCAGATAGGTTTTTAGTCGAATTGATATTTCGACCATCTGTCCCTGATAATGTTACCAATTGGCGGGTGTTTAATCATGATGAAGCCATCCTAAATTTCTTAACTTCGGAGAAATCTTATGATGATCAGATAATTGAAGAAAGTAATCATGATCTTCAAATAAAATAAAATAAACAATGAAAATTCTATTTCGAAATCTGTGGTTAAGCTTTAAGATCTCTATGATATCAAAGATAGATTCAAAAAGGTTACTAATGCAAAACTTCAAATTTCTACTTTAAAGTTTGAGTTAATAAATCTTGGTACTGAATCTAAACCACAAAATGTCAATCTAGGTCTCAAGCTAACACCAGAAGAAATATCTGCTATTATCATACATCTAAACAAATAAAAAAATGTTTTTGCTTGGAATTATAAAGATTTAATAACTTATGATACTTCTATCATTCAACATACAATTCCAATGATCTCCGATGTAAAACCAGTACAACAAAAGTTAAGGAAAATTCATCCCAACTTGGAAAGTCAAATTAAAACAGAGTTGAATAAACTCTTGAAATCCAAAATTATCTTCCTAGTAAGACATTCAAATTGGGTTTCAAATTTGGTACATGTTAGGAAGAAGAATGGAGATATTAGGATTTTTATAGATTTTAGAAATCTCAATAAGGCGTGTCAAAAGGATAATTTCCCACTACCTACAATGGAACAAATACTTCAAGCAGTAGTTGGTTCTGAATTAATGTCGTTTCTTGATTGTTTTTCAGGATATAATCAGGTACTGGTGCATCCCGATGATAGACTGAAAACTACATTTAGAACCAAATGGGGAAAATATGCCTACCAAAAAATGCCTTTTGGTTTGATAAATGCCGAAGCTACCTTCCAAAGAGCCATGGATATATCTTTTAAAGGTTTGATTAATAATTCAATTGTTGTCTATCTATATAACATAACTGTCTTTTCAAAGAAAAGAGCTAACCATTTACATGATTTAAAATAGATCTTTGAACGATGTAAAGGGTATGGTATTTATTTAAATCCAAAAAAATCATTCTTTGCTCTTAATGAAGGGAAATTCTTAGGATTTATTGTATCTAAAGATGGCATATATATTAACCCTGACAGAATAAAAGAGATTTTTGATATCCCTTTGCCACATAACAAGAAATCCATGCAGTCATTTTTAGGGCAGATAAATTTTGTAAAAAGATTTGTTCCTGATTTTTCTCATACGTTCTTACCTTTACAAACTATGATTAGGAAGAATTTAGTTTTCAAATGGGGACATAAAGAAAAGGAAGCCTTTGATTCAATCAAGCAGGAAATTATTAATGCTATAGCATTAAATACTCCTAATTTTTCTAATCATTTTATTTTGCATACTCTAGCCACTGAAACATCTTATGTAGCCGTTTTAACACAACTCAATGATCAGCAAATTGAAGCACCTATCTCCTTCTTTAGTTCAAATCTACAAGGAGCTGAACTTAACTATTCAGAAGTAGAAAAATAAGTTTTTTTGTGTTTAAATCTATCAAACACTTTAGGCCATTTCTCCTAAAAACACATACAAAAGTCATTGTCCCAATTTTTGGAGTGAGACAATTGCTAGTACAAAGGGAAGTAGGAGAAAGAAGAGCCAATTGGGTAACAGCCCTACAAGAATATGATATTGAAATTAAACCAGCTAAAATTGTTAGAGGACAAGGTTTTTGCAGGTTATTAGCAGCATCTTTCAATATTACTGAACATCAAGATCAAAATAATACTTTTCAAGTGCATGAGATAAGTATCATAAATTATGAATCTCAGTATGTTGATCTGATCTTTTACTTAAAAAATGGGTACGCTCCTCCTAATATCAGTTATAAAATTAAGCGTGCTTTAAGATTAAAAGATAAAAACTTTGAGATCATTGATGATGTGTTATTTAGAAGAAATTATGATTCCATTTTTCTAATATGTCTAGAAAAAACTGAAGCACACAAGGTTTTGCAGGAATTACATGATGGACCAGCAGGTGGACATTCTGGAGGAGACACTACATCTCACAAGATAATTCATGTTGGACATTATTGGCCTACTTTGTTTAAAGATGCTCATGACTATGTAAGGAAATGTAAGACTTGCCAAACTGCCAGTGGAAGACAACATAAATCATCTTTTCCTTTATAACCAGTAAACATTGAGCAACCATTCAAACAATGGGGACTTGATATTATTGGAGAAATCGTTCCACATTCTTCCAAGAAACACAGATACATCCTTACAGCCACAGATTATTTCACGAAATGGGTAGAAGCAATTCCTTTAAACGTAGTCAATTCTGATGCAATCATTGACTTCATTGATCAATTCATCATTACCAGGTTTGGTGTACCTAACACCCTTGTTTTTGATAATGCATCTTATTTTTATAGAAATAGTATAATAGAATTTTCTCTCAAAAGAGGTTTTAAGTTAAAATATTCTGCAAATTATTACCCCCAAGGTAATGGTTTGGCTGAATCAACTAATAAAAATCTCATAAATATCATCAAAAGAATTGTTGATCAAAATCAAAATAATTGTCATAAGTCTTTTATTTTTGCACTATGGGTTGATCGTATAACTCAGAAGTCTTCAATAGGTACTTCACCTTTTAATCTTGTGTATGGGAAAGAAGCTATAATACCTTCAAACCTAGCACTCCCATCTCTAGCCCTAGTACAATTTATTGAAGAAAATCTTTCATCTTCTGTCCAATTAAGATTTGATCAAATACTCAAATTAGATGAAGAAAGGGAAAAAGCCAAAATCACTCATGCTAAACATCAACAACTTATAAAATCTTCTTTTGATGCAAGTTCTACTAGATCTAAAATATTACAAATCGGTGATCTTGTTTTAAAATGGGACAAAGCACATGAAGATAAAGGTAAACATACCAAATTTAAAAAAATGTGGCTTGGACCATTTCAAATCATTGAAAAGATAGGCTCATCTACATTCATATTGCAAGATCTAATAGGTAAGAGAGAGTCTCTTCCTGTGAATGGGCTTATTTTGAAAAAAGTATTTTCCTAAGGGGGAAACCCTTTCTTACCTGTATATATTCATTATGCAAGTTTGTTTGTTTTTTCAAATAAATTTGTTAATAGTCCTCCATTGAAATTTTACTATTGAAAAGATCTTTGAGAAAATATTGCGAATAATTGTCTATGGAAAATAGAAATCTTTAAGGAAGTGATTACAGTTTCAGAAAGTTAAATAAAATACGAAACTTTGAGAACTTATTTAAAGTTTGTAAAATCTTCTGAAACCTTGAAAACATTGTAAATCATTCTAAGTTTATAAAGTAGAGAGAGGTTATTTATAAAAAGTAAATACTTTTTCCAAATTTTAGCACTTAAAATTCTAAAAGGTCATCCATTGACTCTTAAGGAGAGAATCATTCACCCCATCCACTAAGTTTATGATTTTTTAGAGTGTAATTCTAAAAAAATTTGTCTGATATAAAAGGTAAGAGGTCCCATCACGAGCCTTCTTACCATGATCATAGGGAAGTAATCATATTGACATTACCACTACTGCATATCAAAACAGGGTAATGGCTTATAATCATAAGACAAGGGGTCTCATCACGAGCCAGCTTGTTCAATTTAGTTACAACCGGTGAATGGCATTGTTATCAGCTGGCTCCCAAACCAGAACAATGGCTTTTAAGTTAAAAGAATAAAAAAATATAAAATATCTTTATGGATTTATCTTTTAAAAATTTATACTCTTATATGGATGGGATAATGGATGATTAATGGTTAAAAGGTAACCCTGTCGAGACTATGGACGTTTTCTGGCAGCAGAGGCACTACCTGTGACAAAAGAGTAAATTTCAAAGCTAAATTGGAGAAGCCCCCTACTTTATCTTTATTAACCAATCAAAGCTTGATGAAACCAAAAATGTTTTTATTTTTGAAGGGATTAAAAAGAAATTGCAAAGGATTATTATTTTATTCAGAGTTGGATTTTATTCAATTTTTCTGAGATAGTTTTCTTTGTCCTCAAATTTTTCTACTTGCAAAAAATTTTAGTTATCACTTTATTTTCTTTAGAGATAACTGTTTCTCCTAGTGAATCGCCAATTGTTGTGTTGTACAAACAAACCTCCCCATTTAAAATTTTTGTATTAATTTTAAATAAGAAATGGGTCCCTTTTTATTTTTTAGGGTAAGTGTAGAGTCAATAATTATTTTGAAGAAATCCAATTTATCATGAAATAAAATCAAACCCCAATGAAAAATGATTTATTTAATAAAACACATAAAGGCCTTATCGCATTTCACTTAATTGAATTTTAGAGTCAAATGCACTATCATTCAACCCCGATGCAATTAAACAATCATAAAAGCACATATCGCATCGAAAATAAGTTCAAGTCTTCCACTTAGAAAAGTTTTGATGCGATAACCCTAATTGCAATCGTAAATCGAGAAAACCGCATTCTTGTACATACTTTGAAAAGCTCCGACGCGATAATTCCAATCGCAATCGCGAATCGGAATAGTCAATTTTTTATTTTGAGTTCTGTTGAAAAGCTCCGATGCGATAATTTAAAATCACAAATCGCTCATCGCCAAAACACATAACTCATACCGAAATACTCTGCTTAAAATTTTCAATGCGATATCATTATTTCATAAAAGCGCTCCTTAATGAAAAAGGTAAATAAATCATTTTTATGATTTAAAAGGCATTGTACCACCCTCGCTAGCTCAACAGTAATCGTGCATCGCAAATTTAAAATGGTGATACTTAAACCTGATATTTAAAACTTCCGATCTTCAATATACGATTATCGTTGATCGGAAACTCTTAAAAATTTATGGTATTAACGCTTTAAAATGACTATTATGAATGTTCGACGAGACAACCTGCAATGGCATTAAAACCTCACACTATTTGAGAAAATCATTAATAGATAATCATGGTTAAAGCGCATCGCGAATTTCAACTTCAAAATAATATTACTTCTTTAATCCACCATCTTTATTGTGATTAAATGCCATTAGCTTCTCTTTGTTGATATTCATTCTTCAAAGAATATTTCTTCCATTCTTCTAATCTCTTTCATTGTGCAGACCTGAGGAAAACCTACGAGCCATGAAAATGTCCAAGAAATCCAAGAGAGCGAAGGCCCCTGTTGTTCCGAAAGAACAACTAGCTAAATTGGTGTTAGTGACTGATACAACCTATCTGGGTCTTGGAAAAACTTCATGGGAAGGATTTTATAATTTACTGGAAGCAGAGGATCCAACGATAATTTCAGAAGAAGAGCTGGAAGCAGACTCAAATAAAAATTCTGAAAGCACTCTTAAAGAATTGGCAAGCTCCTATCTTCATAAAATAGCATCTTGCGCAAATGTTATCCCATATAACGACTTGGTAATATGGGTTATTGAACGTGTTAATATAACATACAAAGCATTCTTTACGTCAGAAGAAAATGTACCATTTACCAGATCCTCAGCAAATCTACAACAAAGCATTTGTGGAAGAATCTTTGGCATCTCCTTACTGTTATGTTGTGGCTATGATGTGTAGATTATTTGGAACTGTCAACTCTGAAAAAAATTCCATTGATATGGTACCCCTAATTGAAGCTGTTGTTAATTCCTACATTATGGATTGGGCAACCATTTTATCTGATAAAATGGTAAGAAAAATCCTAGATTATAGAAAAAATAGGTTTGTAACCACCCGTATAATACCCCCATTTTTTATGAGTTCCTATATCATTGATACCATCTATTTCAATTTTGAGTTCCCTATTTTAGGTTGGAAATGGACTCCTCAAAGTCCAATTCCTATCTACATTTATCATAAATATCTGTGGAAATCCTATTATAAATACCACATATATAGAATTTGTCATGGATTCATTCTACCAGTTCATCAAATTATATTCAATAAACCCGCCCCGAGGTTATCTGATGAGGCCAGCACTGATATAACTTCAGTCGGAAGTTGGGTTGGGGAAGAAAAAATCAATTATGTCTGAATATTCAGAAGTATCACTGATCCTCATGTTTTTCCATTGTACGTTCTTGACAAATTATTAGCCCAAGAAATAGCTTATCAGATCACACAGAAAGAAATGTCTAGAAACCTAAAAAGTTCTAAGAAGCTGATGTGGCTGACATTTCGCCTCTGATGTAGATAGTTTTCTCTAAATGATTTCAAACATGTAGAGAAAGAAGCCCAAAAGATAAAATATCTCAGATTGGCAACTATCCCTAAAAGACAGTATGATCCGAAGAAGGTTTCCTTCAACTTTACATCCATGGTGCAGATTTCAAAATTTGAACATGAAGAGGCTGATTTTTATGATCTATTTACCTCGGCTTAAGGATTTTCACAAGTTAAACATTTAGCAAAATTAAAGCTCAGAGCAAAAGGCATGGAAGAATTCTTACAGTTCAAAAACAACAGACTACTAACAATACCTCTGGAACAATTAAGAACTACTCCTCTGCAACATGAAGAATACAGAGAAGAAAAGAATATTGAAACAGTGCAAGAAAAGGAAAATACAGGAAACAAGGCTAGCGATTCCTCCTGAATGGATATAGATGATCATTCAAAGTTATTGGAGGAATGGGAACAATTTAATCAACAGATCAAGGGCCAGAAAGATTCTCAGAATGTGTCTACAGTGTAAACGCCCGCAACACAACAACCTTCAGTCACCAATGTTATAAATGAAGGAACAATCTGCTTTACTAATAGTAGGATATTGATATTATTCCTGAAAATCCTTCCAAAGAAATTATATTAAAGATTGAAGATATACCACCTATAGATGTCTTTTACAGTCCAAAACTTAGGGTTGTAGTTAAAAAGAAGAGAAAGAAAAGGAAAATTGATCAAAGTCTATTGTCATCTCACCATGTTGAATTAATGAATGTTGTCTGGAAGGATTCCGAAGTTAATCCCTTATATGATTTAACTAAATTATCTTAGTATGCAGGGGCTTATACAGAGCTACAATAGAGAAAGCCTCTAAGGTCAGTCATTTGATGAAGGAAAAATATCAAAAGATAGCTCTGTTAGAGGAAAAGGCAACAACAGATCAACAAAGGATAACACAGCTAGAACAACAACTCATTAAAGAAAGTCAAAAGACTAAGCAGCTTAAAGAGCAACTGAATATTGAAAAGAAAAAGCTTGATCAGCAAGCTATACATAAAGAAAAATAGTTGTCTTAAGAATTAAATAAATTACAGGTGATGCTTCAACAAGAAAAGATAGCCAAAGAAGAACATAGTGCTTTATTACAAGCACAAATACAAATATTTAAAGATTATCCTGGACTTGATAAATTTAAAATGGAGGCTCTTGAATTAAGTAAAATACTGTCACAACAACTTGATGTTTTATGTCATAAAATATCTCTAGCTGACCCTTTATGTGAAATAGCATCATCACTCATAGAAAAGGCAGTAAATGCAAGACTTAAATTTGAAGATGCCGATGAGAAGATTGCATGATTCCTCACATGGCAGAACATAGATCAAGGCATCGCTACTAATCTTCCTAAGATTCAAGAATCACACAAATAAATCTTGTTTGCAGAATGGGAGACACAATTGATTAAAGGAGAACAGGCTATCCCTGGAGCAAGAGCCATAATGAACAATTTAGTGGGATTAGTTAATGACAGTCTATATGCAGCCAACCTGATTTCAGATTGCATTCCAGGAAAAATCTCGAAGGTCAAGGAAATAGAGAAACAATGGAAACATGACTTGGCCAATAAAAATAAAAAAAGCAGCGCAATACAAGAAATTACATGGGACGCATTTTGGTTCTATTTGGTCAAGCCACGTAGCCAAAAATGACTACAAAATTCCTCTCCGATGCCATCGGATATATGATTCCAGAACTATCAGATGCCACATATACCAGCCAGATGCATTCCCGGTTGAGTCATCCTCCTGAAGTAAAAGATATGCTATCAATATGCCAGTTGCATACATCAGACATGAAAGAAATGCAATGAACCTGTTTTCTTGGAGATTATAATCCTATTTGTTAAATCGAATCTCTGATCCTTCATTTTTTTAGCAATATTTTAGATAGTTTGTTAAGTTTATTATTATCTAAACCCCTTTCATGCATTTAGAAAAAGGTCCTCAATTTGTATAAATTTTTGACTTGAGAAGTTACACTTTTGTACTTCTGAATACATTATTTTTATTAATGGTGGATCACATTCTGTGATTTTATGAGGAAATTGCTTTCAAGAATATGCATTTTTGTTCTTCCTGAAAGCTGTTCTAAGTGAAAAAGCGAGATCAGAGTGTTATTTTCATCAAGAGGTTACACTTGTATCTGGCATTTTTATCATAATTATATTGTTCAATTATCTTTATCCAATGAAATATTCCTTCTGAAAATTGCTATTGTTTATATATGTACGCTTGTGAAACAATTCTTTATTATATCATTTCTGAAAAATTTAGAATTGTCATATCTCAAAATATATGTGAGCAATATAAGTATATGAATGTGATATGTTATCATCATTAATTTATTTAATTTCTTAAAAAAATTAATTACCATATGTGTATACATCTTTATTTTGGATGAATAAGCCATCTATATGGTTATTCATTTAATCGGAACAAATCCAAAATCACATTTCTTATATGATACCCGAGTTTTACTAGTATTATTTATATTAATTCAAAGTTATAGAATAGATTAATAATTACTTCCATTACCGATTATATCAACCAACCAATCATCATCCCATATATTATTGGGAAACTGGTCCCATATTATCCAGTCAGAGCCACCATCCCAAATGGAAAAGGAGCTGTATTAAGGTCCGGACTGGGTGGTTTTCCCCAATGTTTGAAGCTAGGATTTTTGGGGTTTCAACAAGCCTCTAGAAAGGCTCTTCCAGTCACTGAACCTTTAATCCGTGCAAATTTTGTTGTGTCTTTAGTAATCTCCTTCATTTTCTTTACATAATTTGGCTTGTGCATGAGCTTATCATTTATCACAAAAGAGAAGGAGGTCCTCTTTTGATTAGTGGTTCAATTCTATTGAATAATATCTTGACACCAATTTGTAACTCATGACATTTTTCTTCTACCTGTGTGACTAAACTCTTTTTGTTTAGAACCTTATTGACTTCTAGGATGGTTGCTATTATGTCCTCCACTCCTAGTGCTTCCAATTCAAAAATGTCCTTAGAATTCAAGAATCTAATAATATTTTTTGTTGTCACAGACATTCTTGTCAGTTCTTTGTCTTCTTTGTCTATGGTAGCACTCATTAGTCCAATTATATCTCTTTGCTCAAAAATTATTTGGATGGAAGGCCATATCTCATTCATGGAGAATAATACTATTCCAAATAATTTCTTTGGTCTGGCCAATAATCTGTCTAATAGAATCTTCACTCTCTGCCTTGATTAATTTCTCAATATTCTTCTGAGCTCTCTGTATCTCAATTTCATGGGCATTATCTGACCTTTTCTTCAAATCCTTTAGAGTGCTGATTTCTGCTTCTAGATTTTTGATCTCTGTTGTCTGTAGGGTCATGATTTCCATAGCTTTAGCTAGCTGCTCTGTATCACCTGATGAGCCTATTGTTGCTGGTGTTGTTGTCGGAATGGATGCAATAGGCACAACCTCTAATGGCACAATGGCCATTTATACTGCTTTCTCCTTTTCTTTCACCAATTTTTCCATCTCTGTCTCCATATTCTTTAGTTGTGCAGTCTGCTCCATGATTAACTTCATCATTTCAGATTTCTGTGATTCATTTTCCTCAATGTATTGTGTCAAGGCATATTCAGTCGCTGACAGTTTGAGTTGTTTCCTGAGGGTTGCTATATCAACATTATTCTTTTACAATATCTCTTCTACAACTTCCACATTGGTTGGGTCATAACCAATCTTCACTAGTAGATCCTCTAAAGATTTTATTCTTGTATCTTTGGCTAGAGAAGAGATCTTCTCCATTTTCAGTTGATATTGAAAATCATCCAAAGATACCTGCATTTTAGATAAGCTCGTGGCAGTGCTGGTCAATGTGGAGGAAATAATTTCTCTAGTTTGCTTATGCATCTCCATTTGGTCTATTGGATGGATATATTTCACATTGAATTCAACAACAGTGTGTTTGTAGTCTACAAGTGTTCTGGGCTGAGAGATTTGTGCTTCTAGGAAAGCCATCTTCATCTTCCCTTTTTATGTGTCAAAGGCTGACAAGAGCATGCTATGTGAATTTCTTGTTTGCTTCCAGAATTGGTTGTAGGTACTGGTTTTCAGGATTTCATTATTTCTTTTGATTTCCTTGAATTTATCAAAGATTTTCTCCTATTTCCCCCCTATAGTAGTAGCAGATGTAGGAGTTTGCAAGTTCTGCTGCTGGAATGGAATGGTGGTTGAAGATGTTGAAAATATGGTATGGCCACCTGCTAGAGATGAACTTGGAGAATCCCTGATGGTGATGAATGTTTGATGCTCTTTTTCACTACTCTGATCAATGTCCATGTGGACTCTAGCTCTTTTTATATAATTCATTTTAAATTCCTTGCTAGATGTATCAGTTTCCATATTAGACTGATAATCCCTTGGTCTCTTTACTGCTGTCTCTTTCTCTAGTTATTTTCCCTTATCTTATTTTCTTTATGTAGTCTGCTTTTCCTGTGGAGTAGGAGTTTGAATGCTTGAGGTGGAGATCACTTGTTCTTCAGTCTCCTGTAGTGTATTTCCTGCCCACTCTGTTTGATTCATATACTGCACTATATTAGGTCTGTGGGTGTGGATGTATGGGGTTTATTTGTTCTCCACTATTTTTTTGGAAATGATCCTATATGGGTCATATGACCAAGTGAAATTGTGATTGAATTTCATGTCCCTCAGCATCTTATCAACCTCTTCTCCTTCTACTCTACTATTACAAATAAAAGGACCAATTTGGGACTTGATCCTAAATTGGGATTTGTTCTTAGTAGATACAAAGTGCACCTCATCTGCATTGATCATCTGTCTTATGTATTCCAAAGAAAATATCCTCATGGAGAGGAACTTTGGTAGCTTGTAGGGGGGAAACTCACATCCATATATTCTGATCTTAGTATAATTTTGGTACAAGTACCAATCTCCAGTTTTCACTTGATCTGATAACTACATAATCTTCTTGATATCATCATTAATTCTGGGCTCCACTGAACTTCTGAGTATACTCATTGTTGGATGAACAAATGAATCAAAAAATATCTTGTATGTATAATAATTTTTCTCCTTCATTAACATGGTTTTCGAAAATATGACTGATTGAGGCTGAGAGTCATCATTAACCTTTGTCATGGTAAACTGGAATCTGTTGGCCTGAAAATAAAATAAAAACATATAGAGAAATACTGAAGTTTATTTGAACACTTCCTCTGTGTGAAACTTTAGGAATTGATCATGGATGGCATTAGCTAGGAATTGGCTAAAGTTGAACATGATTGAGGGCTTAGAATCTGATGAAATAATAGAGAGAAAATCTATCATGGCCTCATCTACCCATTGGTATGAATGATAACCTAGTAAATATGGGAGTAAAATGACAATATGTTGGGTTCTATCAGGGAAAGTGGATGCGGGATATGGAGGATTATTTTTGGGCATTGGGGCATCAATAGCCATGAGAATTTCTAATGTTTTAGCTCTGCTAGAAAAGTCCATCTTTTGATATAGTTCTCTATGGGCCTCATAGGAAAATGGGATGGTTTTTTCAATGATGGGAGCCTGCATCATCTGTTGGATTGACTGGGCACTGACAGTGAAAAGGACTTCTCCTGTTGGGCCTACTACAACTCTTTGATTGATGTCATAACATGCATGGTATTTCCTAATGAATTCAGGACAACTATGGGTCTTTGGGAATAAAAAATAGGGCAATTTGGTCTCCCATAGCCCTATGTCATCTACTTCATCTATTAGTTTATCCTCAAGCCAATAGTAGACATCGAATAAATAGAAACATCACTCTATCTCATGGATCTTATAATCTTTGTCAGCCAGAGCCACATGGCCCAGACTAAACCATAAGATTAAAGGCCTATTGATCCTTCTTTGGAGGCATATTTTTTGAAAAAATTAATTAACTGTTTTTTTCATTGTAGCAGAGAAGAAATGGATTGAAATAAGATGGGAATATAGAAATGAGGCTTTTGAAGATTAGAATGGGGAGGAAAAATTGTGAAAAGGGGCTTCTGATATCTTTTGTAGATAACTGAAAATTTTCTACGCCCACTACTGTAACACCTTTGCAATTAGTCACCTGTAACAATATAATGCAAATACAATTGTAAACCTTGCCACAGGTGCGGGAAAATGGTTTTATGGAGTGATTGGGCGACCGTTGAAATGGCGCGGGCCCGTTTGGTAATGACCTGAGCCATTAATTGTCCAACGGGCTTGTGGCGGGAGTGTATCAGATTGGATGGAGGGCACATGTGGGAGCAGTCGTGGTGCAATGTTAATACAACGGTCAGAGGGGCGTAGTGGTTTGGTTGCAGTGGAAACTACTGGGGGGGTGTACCCAGTAAGTGACACTCAACAGGAGGTGGAATAACTCGGTAGTCAACACGTTGTGTGCGCATGAGCGGTTTCGGTAAACCGTCACCTTCGGGATTCTATCGTTGTGGCCGACAAGATAATGAGTGCAAGTATGGTTTAGGACTTAGGATATGGGAGAATATATGTTTTTGGGAGTTAGGATATAAATAATGACATAAAGTATGTCACAATATCTTCAATGAAACTTTTAATTTCCGAAACTTTAGAATAAAACACCCTTTATCCTTTGATTTTTCCCTTTTTGATCAAGAACACATGAACTCTTTTAGGATAACCTTTGGATTAAATTTCATGTTTCCTCCATTCTTTCTTTTCTTCATTCCTACCTACCCATGTCACTAATCTAACATTTTTATTCTTTTGTAGGGTGCATTTGGACTTGCAGACCCCAATTCATTTTTTCTTTGAAACTCTAACCTAACATTTGTCCTTATTTCTTCCATTGACTCAAATTAGACTGTTGATTCAATTTTATTTCTACCTATCTATTGATATGCCAAGTTTAAACATTTTGGAAAATCATTATTTTCTAACCTATCAACAGAAATTTAAAATTGTACAATCATGCTTAAACTATATGATTGAACAAACATATCTAATCAGTAGTGGAATTTTGATTTGCAACACTTTCAAAATTATTATTTTTGGGGTTTTTCTTTCTTTTTCTTTTCTCTTTTTTCCTTTTTTCTTTATACCCTCTTTTCTTTTCCTTTTTCATATTTTTTGGAAATCACTTGAATATTGAAAAACATACTCAATATGAATTTCAAAACTCATGGAATATTCAATCACCTTGAGATCCTATGATTTATAGGATACTAACAGGATGAAAGATTTAATTCCCCATCCAAGGAGTACCCATGTTACATACTTTCGATGGACCCTGCTACACAAAAAATGAGAAATACCTGAAAATACGCGATTGCAATCACACTTTTCATGTATTTATCAGTTTTCGTGTAGCAGGGTCCATCAAAATTATGAAATTTGGGTACTCCTTGGATGAGGAATCAAATTATGCATCCAACGAGTGTTCCCACTCGAAATTTGAGTAAACCCATAGGGAGATAAATTGAAAATACGAGTTGATTTATTTTTTTCTTTTTTCCCTCTAAAATTTGATGATGTAATCTAATGTTATTTTATTATTTCCACTATTATTTTATAATTTCCTTAGGAGGTCCATTTTAGATCTCAAAAATCCCCTAATGGAGGATAGTGAGGAAATTATTGAGGATATGGTGGATTTCTTCTATATGGCCCTTACCAACCTTGTTTCCAAGATTGTTTTTGAGGTTTGGATTGAGATGGACAAGGTTTCCAAGGCAAGGATGTGTTCCAATTACTTTGATATTGTTGCGTATAACCTTGAAATTATGAACAAGGATATTTCATCATTCCCAGTTGATGAGGTTTCCATGGTCTTCTTGGAGCTACATAACAAAGTGTAATATTCCCAATTAATCCTAAGCTAATGGGAATATTCATTTTTGTTTTATCTTTCTATTTCATGAATAAAAATGTAAAGGAGGTTCATAAAACTACTAAACAATAAATAAATCAATGCCAACTGTGAAAAAGGCTAAATCTTGGCTATGTAAGCAATCACCCTTATGTGTGAAAGGGCCTAGATATTTTGACTGGGTCAACCATGACCAAATCTATAGCGTTGTTTTGGAGGAGTTGCCATCAATGAGGCACAATGAAGCTATTTCATTGAAGGTGGTTTAGGGTTTACAAGCTCTTAACATATAAAAGGAAGAGGATGGCAGCATGAGGGGGTTGTTGATGATATTATATTTTCTGAATATATTGTCTGTTTAGACATATACCATTCTCTTGTTGTTTATTTTAGAATAGTGATGTTTAGCACTGGGTGTTCCTGATCGGGAATCCCACCTCTTTCCTTGAGAGGCCTCTTGGAAGAGTTTTCATTGCATAGTCCACTATCTGGCTAAAGGCCAAGCTTCTTCTTCCAACTACAACATAGATCCTGTTGTGGGTTTGGTTGTCTTTGAAAGCTACAGAAAATGGAGGCTAGATCTACTCAGATCTAGACCATTCTAGTGCTTCTTTTCAGTGGAGAAGGCTTCTATCCCATTGGAAAGAGAGTGTTGGATCATTGGAGCATCATTTTTAGATCTTGGAATGTGGCCAAACTTATTCTAAACCCTACAGCGCAGTATTTCTTCCAGAAATTTGTTATTCCTGTAGGTGCTGTTGTAGGGTGTTTTGGCACATTAGTTGGAGAGTTGGTTTTCAAGTGTTGGGAATATGCCCTCCACTTTGAAGATCCATTGAAGGAAGATCTATTTATTTTCATATCAGATCTGATCTGAATACTTTTGTATACTTCAAAATTTCTGAATATTTTTGTAGATCTGCAGACTTAGATCTTAGATCTATTACTTGTACTTGGTGTAATGCTGAAAACCCCAAGGGGATCTGAAAGAAGAGCCTATCTAGTGTATGGATCTGTTATAGATATGAATTTTCATGCACTGATTTTCTCTAGATCTAAAATGTAATCAATAGCTATTTGTAGCTCTATAAAATAACGCTGTCAAGGCATTTTTAGTCTATACATGTGGTTGCAACACCTCTTTTGAGGGATTTTCTTCTATTGGAGTCTTTTATTTCTAGTTATAAATCTTATGGGCCTCATTGTACATCTATTTTTCTGTTGTAAATACATTAAGAAGGTCTCCTTATTGGCCTCCTGCTGTCTCCTTGATGATCTGTGTTATTTTTCTACAAATATGCTTTCTATTGTTGCATTCCCCATTTAGGAATATTACAGTGGTATTAGAGCCTCATATTGGCACAACCCGTGCTTTCTAAGAAGCCAATATGTCTTTTGAAGAAAATAAAAGACCGAAGAAGTGTGATTACACTGATGACAAAGAAAACAAGGGTAAAACCCCTTTATCTGGAAGAATGAAAGGGAAGGAGTTCTCAAAAACTTTGTTCCAAACTATGCATGAGCTGAAAGGAGAAATCAGGGGAATGAGGAGGGAAAGACATGTAGATCCCTCACGAATATTTTCACATGAAGAAATCCCCAGTTCTTCATATTATGTGTGTGAGAATTCAGCCACACAATTAGATCTACAATGTTGTAGCATGCCTACATTCCTAGCAAGAGAAGAAGTAGAAGGAGAAACACCAAAGGTGGGGACTCTTGGTGACTATCTCCAAGAATATGAATCTTAGTCTAGAAGATTCAGGGAGCATCTAAGCTTCCAAGAGTTTTTTCAACTTAAATAAGAGAGAAGATCTAGCAACTACAATAGAAGAATAGGGTGCATGCAACACACTTTGGGTAGATGCTTTCTACCTACTTTTGATGGATCACCTAAGAGATCAACCAAGTCTTGGGTAAGGAAGCTAGACACATATTTCCATCTGCATCAAGTTTCAGAAGAAAAAGCGATAAGAGTAGCAGCGCTGCATCTCCAAGGTAAGGCTTATGCATTGTGGTTATTTGAATCTTCTTCATTGAAAAATGCAAATTTATCTACTTATGCAAAGTTCACTAGGAGGTTAGTGAAAATATTTGATTTTGAACAATCTGAAACTTCCTTGGGAAAGCAAGCCAAGCCCAATAATTTAGAACCTTTGCATGAGTTGTAAGGATCCATGAAGCCAAATCCATTTCAGAACATTGTTGAGGGGGTTAAAGATATGCTACATGATTTTCCAAGAGCAAAGGCCCCACTTCAGCAATAATTTTTTTCTCAAGAAGAAGACATGAGGATTCATTTTTCAAGAAGAGATCAAGAAAAAGGGTCTTTTAATGATTATGTATTCTCCATTGATGAGGAGAAGGAAGAGGAAGAGCTAGAATGATCCTCCAGGGCTATGACAGCAGGAGGAGATCTACTTCTATTTGGAGATGGATGTGAAGCAATTACTTCCACTAGAAGGGCTCTTGTATCTTTGCAAGAAGCTCCAAGGGATCTTACATATGAAGAGAAAGAGCAGCATGTGTCTATGATGATAGAAAATGAGACAAAACAATGGAGGAAATGTGTTCCAACATTGCATACAGTTTTGGGAACACACAATATGATAGATCATTCCTTTGTGATCAAGACTCTTGACACCAAGGAGATGTTGGGTGTACATGGGTTAATTACATTTGAAGAAAGCACCTTAGATTGTGAGATCTTGCACAAGGTAGGAGAGGAAGAAAAAAGGAGGTATCATAGCGCTGACATAACAGGAGGTGATCCACTATTACATGGAGGAAAGGATGGGGAAATTGCTCCAATCAGAAGCACTCTTGCACCCTTAAGAGTGATACCCCATTATCATGAAACTTCCACACAAAAAATAGAGATGGATTTTCACAGTGGAAGCAGGGATATGTTGATCCCATCTATTATGCACATGGGGATGATCCATGGGACATCATTATCTTGTGGTAAACCACCTAGGAGACCACCTGATTCAGATTTGGTGAAAGATGTCTCACACCTTGATGCTCCATTCATAGATCCAAGAAGGAAGGGAGCATTAGAAGACCATAATACAACTTTGAGAGTGTTGGGGGAGCTCAAGGAGGAGGGAAATATTTTCCCCTTATCACCATTGTCCACTTTCTCATCTCATACTGCACGAGGAGAAGATGCTGCAAGAATGGAGGAAGACACCATCATGGGGCAAGGAGGGCAGTCCTTGGCTATTAAGACTCAGAAGGTAATCTCACTTGGAGAGAAATATTCCATACATGATAGGAGATGGTGGCTTCACATGCATACTTTGGCAAGACCAAGGAGGTTTTGGATAGATGATAGCCTTCCCTGGGAGACTAACTTCCAAATACTTCCATCTACATTTGAGTATGTGCATATGCAAGAAGAGCAGCAAGGAGGGAATATCAAACTTCCATCATGTACTCTTGGCATGGGATATGTCAAGGAGGAGAAGAAGGGAAGGGATGACCTTCCAACACATACATTTGGAATGGGATATGTCAAAGAAAGGAGAAGCCATATGATAGACATTTCAGTTGATAGATCATCAGCACTATCATTGTTGAGGAGGCTAGATCCATATTGGAAATCCCAACAGTTGGTGGATTATTCCAAGGATCTTCACAAATGCATGATTATTGATGACCAGCTACATGATGAGGGCTATTTAGTCCAAGATGGATTCATCTATGATCATGGTACGATATTCTTGTCTAAAGCCTCCAAGTACAAGGAGAAGTTTCTACAAAGGGCCTATGAAGAGTTTTGGTTCAACCACACATATTCCATGAAGCTCAACAACATCATCATGAGGAGCTACCATTGGGAGGGCTTTGAAGGAGACCTATATCAACATTGTCAAAGATGCATGTACCATGTGGAGACAGAGCAACAACATAACTCTATGAGAGAGTTAATTCAGCCCTCTCTTTCTTCTTTTAAGAAAGGAGATAGATCTATGCACCACTCCATTTGTTTGAGGAGGATTGTTGGTGAAGAGCATGCTCATGTAAATCATGTTTTATTTTCTGATTGTATGTATTCTTTTACCATGTATATGCAGGCCATGAATCCAAGGAGGAGTTTCGTACCTTATAAACTTCATGGCCAACTTTGGGAAAAAACTGTTTCTGAATATGACCACTCCCTTGGAGGACAAAGGGAGATTTTACATCATTATGGGTGTTTTCCTAAGACACCAAATATATCTTACTTTTAGCCATAGTGAGATAACATGGGCAGCAAGTAAGTGGTGGGGAAACCACTTATGACATCTAGATCTGATGCACGCAAGAGATGCAATGCGCTGGTTCCAGATGTGGGACTATGACCCACCTCCACATGCACAAATTTCTGTTTGTATCTATGTTGTTTTGATCCCCTACATTGATGATGTGCTTGTACTTTTTATGGGGATGTATGGAGGAAGGAGGGAAGGTATGTATGTTCCCTATGGGATGGAGGTTCTCCATATATCTTATGATACATGTTTCAGGGAGGACATTGGGCAAGACATGTTTGTTTCATTTGAGTTATTGTCTCCTTATGGGATGAACTATTTACATCTCATGAGAACTTTGGAGAAACAATTCATGGAGGGCTGGATTGGTGAACACTTAGCTTATGGAGGAAGCTTATCACATGATGGTGTCACTAATGGAGGAGGAGAAGAGCTGCAACACTCACCTTATCAGTTGCTTGAGGACAAGCAACATTTGGGAGGGAGGACTGTAATATTCCCAATTAATCCTAAGCTAATGGGAATATTCATTGTTGTTTTATTTTTCTGTTTCATGAATAAAAATGTAAAGGAGGTTCATAAAACTCCTAAATAGTAAATAAATCAATGCCAAATGTAAAAAAGGCTAAATCTTGGCTATGTAAGCAAGCAACTTTAGTAAGGGGATGGATATTTTGACTAGGTCAACCATGTCCAAATATACATCATTGTTTTGGAGGAGTGGCCATCAATAAGGCACAACGCGGTTTTAGATGGAGATGGCTTGTGTGAAAGAAGCTATTTCATTGAAGGTGGTTTAGGGTTTACAAAATATTATAAAATGAAGAGGATGGAAGCATGAGGGGGTTGTTGATGATATTATATTTTATGAATATATTCTCTATTTAGAAATATATCATTCTCTTGTTGTTTAGTTGAGAATAATGATGTTTAGCACTGGGTGTTCATGATCGAGAATCCCACCTCTTTCCTTGAGAGGCCTCTTGGAAGAGTTTGCATTGCATAGTCCACTATCTGGCTGAAGGCCAAGCTTCTTCTTCCAACTACAATGCAAATCCCGTTGAGGGTTTGGTTGTCTTTGAAAGTTGCAACAAGTGGAGGCTAGATCTACTCAGATCTAGACCATTATAGTGCTCCTTTTCAGTGGTGAAGGCTTCTATCCCATTGGCAAGATAGTGTTGGATCATTGGAGCATTATTTTCAGATATTGGCATGTGGCCAAACTTATTATAAACCCTACAGTGCAATATTTCTTCCAGAACTGCGTTATTCCTATAGGTGCTGTTGCAAGGTGTTTTGGCACATCAGTTGGAGAGATGGGTTTCAAGTGTTGGGGATCTACCCTCCACTTTGAATATCCATTGAAGGAAGATCTATTTCTTGTCATATTAGATCTGATCTGAATAATTTTATATACTTCATAATTTGTGAATATTTTTGCAGATCTACGGACTTAGATGTTAGATCTACTGCTTGTACTTCGTGTAATGCTAAAAACCCCGAGGGGATCTGAAAGAAGAGCCTATCTAGTGTATGAATCTGTTATAGATATGAATTTTCATGCACTAATTTGCTCTAGATCTAAAATGTAATCAAAAGTTGTTTGCAGCTCCATAAAATAACATTGTCAAGACATTTTCAGTCTATACATGTGGTTGCAGCACCTCTTTTGAGGGATTTTATTCTATTGGAGTCTTGTATTTCCAATTATGAATCTTATGGGCCTCATTGTACATCTATTTTGCTGCTATAAATACATTTAGAAGGTCTCCTTATTGGCCTCCTACTATCTCCTTGATGATTTGCGTTATTTTTCTGCAAATCTTCTTTCTATTGTTGCATTCCCCATTTGGGAATATTACACAAAGTTGTGCCGATGTTTTATTTTCTCCCTGGTAAAATACCTTCAACCTTGATAATAATGGGAAATATTTAGTAGCATGTCATTTTGCACAAATAACACAAATGCCAATGTTATCAACTGAACATTCATGCAAAGTATGTTTCTTTCTACATTAAGGGAAAAATATAAACAAAATAAAATTCTCAACATTTTGATTATTTTTCATTCTTAGCATATCAATCTATTCACTTAAATTTCCAATAATTTATAGCATATATCCAACCTCAACTTGACTTACCAACACTGGTGTTGACTTACTAGCTCTTGCCATAACTAGATCTTCAGGGAATCTGCCATACTTTGATTTTCCTCTTGATAATTTCTTACTTAATTCACAAATATATTGAAATGATAATTAAGAAGCATTTCCTTTTCCCATAAGGATAATAATATCAATCCATTCATCCCTTATAGCTTTAAGTAAGAGTGCTTTTTAATGTATCAAGTCCTAACTTATGCAATTTGGATCTTTTAAAATTATATGAAAACATCTCTACTAGATCCTCAAGGCTCTTATTTTCTATTTGAGTCATTTTAAAAACTTTTTATCTAAGGTTATGATTTATAAAATAATCCTTGTATTTTTCTAAAATTATATTTTTCATATCATCCCATGATCTTATTGAATTAGTCCATAAACTCATGAACCATTTAAAATCTCTCTCCTTCAATGTTGTTAGAAACAAATTCAAAATTTGAGTGTTTGATCTCATACCATGGAAGTTGGGAATTACATATGGAGGGATTTTCATAATATGAATGTTTATATCAGTACCTTGAATGGGAAATCTAAAAGGATCTTCCTCATTTTCGTAATCTCCATCCATTTATTCTTCCTCCTTTTTCACCTATTTTTCTACCTAAAAAAGTAGGAATTCATGATGTGGAAGTGTGGCTTTTACTGCACCACATGAGTTAGTGGAGGCGGTAGGTGATTGAAGTCTTTTTAAATTTTTTCCGCTGATGAATCTACCTCTAGAATGCACTCTAAGATGAATGAAATTTAACTTTTATGCATCTAATAATGAATGTAGCTAAAAATGATATACAATTCAACAACTCTGTTAGGAAGAACCCCACAATCATGATGCACAGGTTCTTTCCTCTCGTCTTACCGCTCTTCCTAGCCATAGTTGTGTAAATAAAAATATATTGAAAGCTAATGCCTATGTATAATTCCCTAACAATGTCACGAAAATGTTGGGTAATTTAATTGTGAGTTAAATTACTTGTCATTAAATGTCAAACCAAGGCTCATATTCTTGTGAAGTACACTTGCACTATATATTATAGGAATCAACTTTCAAATTTTAAAATCGATTTAAATTCCTTAAAATGATTGTGAAATAAAAGTGAAACCTATTTATGAACATATATAATATGAGTATATACACATTTCCTTTTCCAAAAGAATCAAATTTGAGACATGGAAGTAATCTTTAACCTCTAAAATTTAAATGACAATAGACATGAATATAAACAATTCTATCAACATGAAAATGAGTATATTAAAAAATCATGAAAGAAAATCTATCTAATTGATAGGAAAAGGAATATCTTTAATCAAAATTAAAGGAAATGTATTTTAATAATATGAAATTAAAGGCTTGAAAGTAAATTCAACCTAAAAAGAAATGAAATCTACACTAAAGGAAAGCAATGAGTTAGAATCTATAAAATTAAAGGCAATCTGTTCATTGAGCAGTGAAAGATTAGTTTAAAATATCGTTTTGTGCATTATCAAATTAGAATCATTCATATCTACTTGAAAGAAAACGATTTTGAAAATAAATAAATATTAACATGGACTGGAAAGTTATGAATTTAAAGAAAGCAGGAAAATACATGTTTTTGATTATTTTTATTTTACTCAAGCACTTGAACTGTAAAACAAATAAACATAGTATCTAAACTAAAGAAAAAAGAGCATACAATTATGATCAAAACAAAGTATCAGTATAAGTATGAAAAAATGAACATAAATATTTAATTAAAACAAAACAACTATACAATTGATATCTCACTTTGCAGGGGAGGCCTCCTGAGATATATGAGAAAAGAGAACTGTAGATCACATAATTAAATCACCAATTAATGAATTCACACATTCATGACAAAGATTTATATTATAGAATGTGTAAAACAAAGTTGGAATACAATAGTCTTTAAATCAAAATTAACTCCAGAAATGAACTTTATTCGCTTCCAGCTAAAGCATTTATTTATAGTTTACATTGTAACTACATTGAAAGTATCATGGCTAAGAATCAGAACTAGGATGACACATCCTTGCCATGAATGTGCCACATAATAGTTTGTTCTAATATTTTTGGTGACTGGGAGTTGACTGAAAAATTAGCAAACCATTTTCCCACGCATTCTGCAAAGTAAGGGTTGAAAGAACCATTATAATATCCCAAACCGTAATGAATTTGAGGAAATCACTTGTTTGGAGCTTAATTGTGCTTGTTATAAGAAAAATCATGTTTTTTTTCCTTTGTTCTAAGAAGTTGACTGGTAAAAACTGTTGTGTATTTCCTTTGTTCTCTTGCTGGAGGTTCACACGTGCAAGTTAGGTGAAATTTGACCAACACAAATCTGTATTGGAGCTTTTAAAAACTTAGTCCATGTGCTGAATTTTCTTCAACAACTGTATTAATACCTTAAACACGGAGATGGATACCGAAACTAGACTGAGTTATGGAAACTTGCATTATCAAACTATCATTACTAAATTCATGCATAATTCTTCTTAATCTACTAAAAATAAAGGAAACCGATGTTAATTAACTGCTTATACATATAGAAGCTCATTATGATATTTTGTGAATAATTACAGTAAAATGGTGGCAGATGAGTGAGATGGTGTAATGAATAGTTGGAAGTAATGGTTTAATGAATGAAAGACAATGAGAACGATGAAAAATCAATGACCCAACAAGTTCAAGTTCAAGGAATTTTGTAAGTGGTATGGTATAACAAGGAAGAAGAATACTCCATACACATGTTAATGAAACAAGGTTACAAAAAGGGTGAATAGGATAATGATGAAAGAATCAAGCATCATGCTTAGTGGTTTTGGGTTAAGATAGGAATTTTAAATAGAGGTAGTGAATACCATGTGTTACCTAGTAAATCAATCATCCTCATCAACATTAGTTGAAAATATCTTGCATGAGGCATGGAACAATAAGAAACCTTCTCTTAATTATAATAGAGTTTCTTAATGTCATGTTTATATACACATTACAAAGAAAAATAAGAATAACCTAGAAAATAACACTAAAGGTGCATCTTTCTTAGTTATAAAGATGGTTTGAATGGTTATAAGTTTTGGAACCTAGAAACCAAGAAGGTTGTTACAATTGATATCTTATCTTTAGCGAGGTCAAGGAGGTTTCCAAATAACAAGTCTCATTAAGGTGAAAAAGAACCAGAGGTAGTGGAGTTCGAGTTATAGGATGAATAATATGACCCAACAAAGGAACACGATTTAGAAATAGAAAGTCATGTTGTCACTGCGATAAACACCCTCCAAAATTTTGCTTACACTTGAATTTTGGAGCCTACGTGTGATCCTATGATATTTTATTCCTTGATTTCTCATAGTCCCTTCAGGGTCTATTGATGTTTCTTAACTCTGAGAGTGACTTTCTTAAACATTCCTATATTTCAATGCACTTACAAGTGTTTTGTATTGCAAGAAAGCCTAACAGTTTATGTGTATATTAGAGAGTCAAACCCTACACAATCCTAGCTGACAGTGACTACACAAAGGCATGAAACAATCATTGTGAAATTCCATATGGTTTGTGCAATCTATAAGGATAATTATTGCATAGTTCATGGAGATATATACTGCATAGTCCTTCTTGACAGTCAGTGCACAATCCCAAGATTGACAATTCCCCCACAGTTGGTTGAGATCATATCATCTCTCTGGTGATTTTTCTTAGTTGTTGCTTTTATATGATTTAATTTTCATTAGTGTCACTTTCACTTTTGTGACTGTTTTTTTCTTTCTTTCACTTATACAAGTGGCACTTTTGTGTCCTCTATGCTATAACATGTGTCATTTTCACTTTCTTGTAGCTTTTGTAAGTGTCATCGCAAGTGTCGTTTTTTGGCATAGGAAGTGTTGCACATTGTGAAAGGGAATTTTGGGTTCATTTCAAGAGAAAAATTTGATGTTGATGGGTCCTATTTATCATATAGAAATGTGTTATAATCATTCCCAATGTGTCATTCATTGTCGTACTAGTGTCGTCATTTTCATCGCAAAGTGTATCCTAAGTGTCCCACTTGGAGGTAAGTGTTGTTTTGTTCTCGTTTTGATGAGGACATGTTGATTATGGAAGGTAAACACTTCCTTGTTGAGTGGTTGATCATATATAAGTGTGTGATGATGTTCGATTCATGTTCTGGTCCCATATCTCTGCTCTTTTTTCCCACACTTATTCATTTCCTACAATCAATCCTTCTCCAATCAACCTCTTTCCAAACTACCTCCTTGAACTACGCATTGTGTAGTCTCAAGCCACACAAATCTCATCTTAGCTCTTGGAACTAAGTAATGCACAATAACTACCTCTAAGGATTATGCATTTCACAGTCATAGTACTCAATATTAGCCTACTACTCCCCAGAATTTCACAATTCAGCCTTCCAGTCAGTCTATTTCCACACATTTCACAATTGCAGCGAACAATATTTCTCTCTACAACCCTGAATTGCATAAATACATAATCCAGATGCCTAGTCTCCCTCCAAAACTATGAATTGCATAATCATAGTGGGAAAGCTTGCCTCATTGTGACCCTCAACTTCATAATCCCGCTTCTCAGGCCTCTAGAACTATGCATTGTGTAGTTGCAAGCCTCAGTCCCTTATTGTTTCCCTCTAGAACTGTGCAATGTGCAATCCCTGAGCTTTCCGCCTAGTTCAGTACCCAATTATAAGTCAATCAATGAATTTCATTAAAATAAGATGACAAGGAGATTTACAGACTAATGTTGTCCTGTCATGAGTGGATTTAACTTGCAGGTACTATATCTTGACATGCCATGATGATGTTTGGAGAGGAAGAGAAGGAGACTTTTCTTGAATATACTTATGAAACTAGAACCATGAAGAATTCATAAAGCATGAAGATGTAAGGACACTAGATTATGATAGAAGATCAAAGATCAGGATCACCTGAAGACTCCATATCAATCAACCCCTTGGAGGACGAAGACAAAGCACATGCAAGATCCATCATGAAGATGACAAGGAAGCAACAAAAAGAGAAGCTTCGAATTGACACATCATCCTGAAGTTCCACGTCATCATTGCCAAGTCATGGCTTGTACTAGTAACAATAGTCATATCAAGAGTCACATGTGTCATAATGTATCGCCACATCATTTTTGGAATGTAATTATGTAATTTCCCAAACACGAAGATGTAAAATATGTAGAAGACCAAGGGTCACACATGGAATATGAAGAGTCACTATTGAGTTCTAAAGTCATATAGAAGCTCAAAGGTCATGTAATAATTATAAAATTCATTGTAGAAGCTCGAGAGTCATGAGGGAGGTTAAGAGTCACATGGGAGGTGGAGAGTCACCTTATTTATTATAAATACACCCTCACAACTCAAACAAATGGGACTTTTGGGACTTGAAATTTAACCTTGGTTTCTCTAGATTGGCATAGGAGAGAATATATTTCTTTGGAGCAGTAAGTGGTGACTTAATGTTCCACTATTGAGGCTAGTGTGGAATAATTATACTTGTATATCTTGGCACTTAAACTTTATATATGAATCTTGATGCCAACATATTTTCATGCATGTATCGTGAATGTCATCGGACTATTTTTTATATGTTTTTGGTATATGTTTCATTCATATGTACTAAAGAAATCAAACTATTTCGGTGGATTTGGTACTTATCTTGTTGAAGGTTTTTTGTATTTAGTTTTATGATCATGGTTGTCTTGTGAACAACTTTGCAAGTTAACTAGAAATTCTCTTCTGCTCTTGTGTGTCTCTTTTAGGATAGTACTATTACTTTTCTTATAGAGGATCACTCTCTCTTTCCTTGACGTGAAAGTACCTTATATACATTGCAATTGTATGCCTCACAATGTCAAATTACATTCTCATTTGAAAGAATGTTGTATAACCTCTTATGTTAATAATTGCAGCCAAGGAAAATCCATAATGACTATTGGGAAAAATACTGAGGGGGGGGGGGGTGAATCAGTATTTACAATAATCAAAATATTTTACTTTTCTCTTACTAATTTCTATACGCGACTTTGATTAACCCAAATAGTGTATATACGCGGATATACTAATAGAAACTTGTGTATAATGAGATAACTTTATTGTTAGATGAACTTTCAGAAATATTCTTTAACCCAGCTTATCAGTTATGCATTAGATAGTTAAGAAGTAAATATGTGCAGTAATAACAAAATAAATCATCACACAAGAGCATCACACATGAACACCAAGATTTAAGGTGGAAACCCAATTCGGGAGAAAACCATCGTTGTTGTCGTCTTTGTCTTCAATATTTATTACATGGAAAACTACTTACAATATTGTATTGATGTAGACTCATATCAGTACGCAGGCATCTACCTACAGAAGGCTGCAACCTTCTCTCGTTCTCCAACTGCTACTGGAAGGGAGCTCCAACCCCCTGATCTCATTTGCCAGCTGTTGGCTGCCAGTTTTGCACTTATTTCCTACACTTCTTTTCTCTATTTTACCTCATGAATATAACCATTGGGACCATATTTGCCTCTTTTTCCTACCATTCTATATTAACTTGTGTCGTTCACCTTGTTTTCATTACTCTGCCATTTCATCAATTATTATGATGTATCATGCCTTTTTTATGACTAACTGAGGATGAATGTTTGGATAATATATATGGTCTTTTTTTGTCTTTCCAGATTCCATTTGTAGCACAAAAGATCTCTAGCACAAGGAATACAAGAGCAGTTAAAGGTTTGTTGTTAACAGTGAGCTTTTACACCATGACGCTGTTACACCATGTTGTTATAGACCCACTAACAAACTGCTATTACAACTGTACCGCTGACTGGATCTCGTCAACTCCTGATGCTAACCTATCCTTTAGCTGTTACGCTACAATTGTGATTTATCGTGATAGCTGTAGAAGTTATTAAGTATTGTATTTTTGGATAAACAACCTCTAGGAAGTTTTAATTGTGATCTATAATTTTCCAGTCAGACTTTTATTAAGAAGTGGTTGTAACCATATGTACTCTATTTTGATCAGCATGAGAATCATAAGTTTCTCATGACTGATCCATCCTTCGTTTTTCTGATATGTAACCACTATATAGTTCTTGGCCCTTGAGGTCAAAAGGTTAGCGGAGAACAACATTACTTTGGCTCTGTAAATTTTCTCATATTAATACAAATTATCCTTTTGTTGTTGTTACATGCATTATCTGATTTAGTTTTCGTTAAGTTCTTTCTCTACCTGCACCCTACTAGGGAGGAAGGGTCATCCTCTTTAGCAGGGATTGCAGCGGTTAAGATAGCTTTGTATATGTATTTCTATTTTGTGTATGTATCAGTGGAAGTGATGTTGTTGTTGTTTTAGCTGTAAATAGATCTTCTTCAATTCCATTATTGTCCATCCTGTTACACATACGAGATCATAGATACCAGCTGGGTAGTTTTTGTGTGACGCACTAGGACAGATTAATTGAGGTGTGATTACAGTCTTGTAGATCATTTTATTTCTGCATGAGTGATTTCCTTCCAACATTTACGTCAGTAACAATTTACTTTATTTGGATTTGCTTCTGGTTTGATGTATCAGCACAGATAGTGCAATTTTTATTGAAATAAAAGACGTCCCTGGATTGATAATTTATGTGTACTGTTTTAGTCATTTAATAGTGATTAATACAACCCAACATTTTGGCACTGTTGTCGGGGATGGCAGTAACGATCCATTCAAACAGAGTTGCTTGTTAGAAGATAGAGTGTACTTAGTCTGCAATTGTCAGGCGATAAGACAAAAGGTAAGAACCTACACTACTCTCTAACGAACTTGAGCAGGCTCACCAATGCTACAGTGGGGCACTTAGAGGTGCAATTTCCGTGTTTTTTTTAGTGTGTCTCCAGTGACACATTTGTTGGGCGGTAAGACGAGAGGTAAGAACCTGCACATCAGTCTAACATACCTAAGAAGGCTCACCAATGTCTTGCTGGGACACTTAGAAATGTGAATATTTGGGTGTTTTCTTTAGGGTGTCTTCAACTATATGGTCTTTGGGCAATAAGACGAGAAGTAAGAACCCGTGCATTGGTCTAATGAACTTGAGTGGGTTCACCGTTGTAAAAACTGAAGCACTTATAGAATGAATTGATACACATAGGGCCCATGTGTGCCAGTAGGACGAAATCAAGATATACAAAAACCTCCCACTCTACTAACTACAGGAAAGATGGGTCGCAAGAAGGAAAAGAAGAGTGCAGATTTGGGGAGAAAGAAATTCTTTGGAGATCTAATCTCAAGGGAAGAAAAGGAACAGTATACGTCGTACCGAGATAATAGGAAGACAAGACCACAGAAAGTGGCTACCATATCAAAGCCTAGGGAATCGGTGCCTTCTGTGTCTGGACCTCACCACCCTTCGAACAACATATCCACTATTGATATCAAGACTCCAGATTCAAACAACAGTGGAAAATCATTAATCAGGATCTGATAATTGAAGGACACAAAGAGACTAGTGGGGAGAATCAGGGACTTGAGGTGCATCATTTAATTGATCATTATTTAGACGTTGGTAGTGAATTCAAACAACTGGTCCTGGAAAAATCTGATCCTTTTATCTATCAATATCCAGCACACTCCGAGGACAGTTCATCCCATCAGGAAGAATCAGCCATGGGGGACAAGAATGTAACAGATAGCTGTGTTACTTTTGAATTCCAAATAGTAGTGACACGGGATGAGGCTCCTATGAAGAATATTCCTTTTTCATCCCTACCATCCTTTCAAGGGATCGCTGTTGAAGATCCTGATACCTTTTTGTTCGAATTCGATGTGCCGTGTAGAGGATATGACTACACTTCGGATGCCCAGAAGCTGAAATTGTTTCTTGCTACTCTGAAAGGAGAAGCATTAATATGGTTTATGAGACTGGGTTTTGGCTCGATTCAAACTTGGAATGACATGAGGGAGGCCTTTCTCTTTAAGTATCAGGATTATTGTCGAACCAGGGATTTGAAGGAAGAGATATTCAAAATTGCATAGAAGGAGGAGGAAATCTTGGAAGACTATATGGACTGATTCCATTACAATTTACAAAGGTCTAAGTTCAGTAACTTAGCCCCAGAAATTATGAAGCCAATATTCTTAAGAGGTATAAGAGAATACTGTTTGGAGCATTCGAATTTTTTGGAAAAAGGAGACATATCACAAGAACTTCTTGAAGAAATAATGAAGCTTTGCCTACAAATTTCAAGAGGATCGGTCAAAGGGAGAAGTTCAGTTCAGGACCCTTCAGTTCGGATACAAAAGTCCACAAGTGGAGGAGTAACTAGAGCAGATATCAACAATCTATTTGAAGATTTTAAAACCCACCCCCTTAGGACTCTCTCTATCCAGATCACTACGGTGCAAGTTATGAAAGCACAAGCAGAAGCTAAAGCAGCCTTAGAAATATTCTGTCCCTGATGCAAAAAGAAACATCTGGAAAGGGAGTGTGGATTGAATAGTGTCAACCTGTGCAATATATGTGAATTGACACATTCTACGAATCAATGTCCTGAATTTCCCAGATTGAAGGTTGTACTTCAAGAATCAAGCAAGGATGTCCAGTCTTCTTATTTCATCGGATAAAAAAGACCATGGCAGCCATGACCAATAGGTATGCCTCCATATTTTTCCTCTTTTTATCCTTGGAATAATTTTTATAATAGTAAGCAATATCCATGGCAGTATCCTACTCCTTCATCAACACAATTTCCTTCACCATGGAACCAATGGTCGTCTCCTCCACCAATGCAATATCCCCCATCGCAACCCAATCCTTGGGGTCAGAATTGGAGAAGTAATGGCCAAGGTCCAGTACCCCCTACACTATAAATAAAAAAAACAGTTACAATTTCCTTCTATTCAAAATCCTACACCTTTTGTCTGACCCCAATTACATGTGCAACCTAACCCCAATCCAAATAATAAGGCAGCCTAGAGCATGGATGCTCCAGTTACCCTCCAGACTTATCTTATTACTCCTATTGGACTCAACGAGGTTTAGATTCAATCGGGAAAAGTAATCATACCTGAACATACTCCCATTATTATCGAAGAATGCGAGTCACCTAGAAAGGATGTGGGCGATTCTGAGGCAACTGTTACACATGTAACAACTGATACAACACCCACTGTTACACCTATAGCAGCTAGCTCAGGAGGGTCTTTTGTTTCTACAACAGCCAACCCGAGCAAGGCTGGTGCATCTATGATAACTGACTTAGCTGTTAACATTCATGATCCTCCATATCCTCAACAATTAACTAAAACTGGGGCCAACCTCACAAATTGAATCTGAGTTCCTCAAGGAACTACAAAATTTGTATGTGCGGATTCCACTGTTACAGGCTCTTAAGGAGGTACATATCTATACTAAAACAGTGAGGGATATGTGCGTCAAAAAGTTTGGAAGAAAACCTAAAGACCCTGCTATTATCCATGTCATGGGGAAATTGTCTGATATGATGATTGATAAGCCTTTGTTGACTAAATATAATAACCCAGGGAACCATACAATGACTATCCATATTGATGATCAACCCATAACCAGAACTTTGATAGATTTAGGGGCGGCCATTAATTTCATGACTAAAGACCTCTTTATCTCCCTAAGAATTCATGGAGTTATATCTACACTCACAATGCTTGAATTAGAAGATAGGTCCCGTGTCAAGCCCAAGGGAATGATAGAATATGTGGTTATCACTGTGGTCTCTTGGAATGATCCGGTTGATTTTCTCATTTTACAAACCAAATCCAACCTGGGGGGGTCATCCTTTAATCTTAGGAAGACTGTGGCTAGCCATTGTAGATGCATACATCTAATGTAGGTCTGGATCTATGGCGATTTCATATGGGAAAGCCACTCGGGAACCTGAATCTTTAACCCCCAGCAAAACCTCACATGGATTTGAGTAGTCCCTGGTGGGATGAATTTGAACCTAAGTCTGATCTTTCCCTACCTCTCCTCACCCTTGGAAAAACACAATAATTTAAGGATGAAATAGAGGGTGATATCATTAATGGTTTTATTAGAAATTCACTCTCTGTTGCCTCCATTAGAGATTTGGGGGAAGAAGATGAGGTAGATGATGCAATTATTGAACATTTGAAAACCACTCCGCATATTATCAGCAGTCCCAATGAAATAGAACCTAGGAAATGTTTAAACATCAATCCTAACCTGACTGCTGAAAAAAATAGATTGCTGATACAACTATTACAAAAATATAAAAAGGCATTTGCATGGGACTATACGAATATGAAAGGAATCCATCCTGGCCTATGCACTCACCGTATTTATCTTAAAGAGGATTGCAAACTAGTTATAAAACCGCAGCGCCGAATGAACCTTGCACTTAAGGAGATAATAAAAGAATAATTACAGAGACTCCTTAATTCTAATTTAATATACCCCATTTCTGACAGCCAGTGGATGTCTCCGCTTGTAATAGTTCTGAAAAAGAACCGCAAGTGGAGAGTCTGTGTAGACTATAGAGAGCTTAACAAGGCTACTCAAAAGGACCATTTTCCCTTACCATTCATTGATCAGGTCCTTGATACTCTCTCTGGGAAGTTTTTTTTTTCATTCCTAGATGGGATTAGTGGCTATAATCAAATACATATTGCCCCAGAAGACCAATACATGACGACCTTCACTTGCCCGTGGGGTAATTTTGCATACAAAGTCCTTCCTTTTTGCCTCTGTAATGCACTAGCAACTTTCTAGAGGGAAATATTGGGTATTTTTTCCGATCTCTTGAATGATTGCCTTGAAATATTTATGGGTGATTTTACACCCTATGGGGATGCATTTGAGACAACATTAGCTATTTTGGAAAAAGTGCTGGAACGTTGTGAACAAGCTAATGTTGCTCCGAGCACGAAGAAATGCCACATGATGATGACTGAGGGAATTTTTCTGGGAAATTTCATTTCGGTAGATGGAATCAAAGTAGATCCTACAAAAATTGAGGTAATATTGAAAGTTCCAACCCCTAAGACTCTGAAAGAGGTATATAGTTTTTTGGGATATGCAGGATACCATAGGAGATTTATAGAAAAATTTTCAAAGATTGCATCTCCTATGTTTTCGTTTCTCACGAAAGATGCATAATTTGTGTGGAAAGGGAAGTGTGAGAAGACCTTTCTGAAGTTAAAGAACTATGTAATAGCAGCACCTATTTTACAAGGAAAAAAATGGAGATTTCCATTCCATATCGCTACAAATGCATCCGACATAGTTGTGGGTGTTTTTTTGGGGTAGCAGGAGGAGAAGAGACCTTACACCATTTATTACATCAACAAGAATTTAGCTCCAACGGAACTTAACTACACTGTGACTGAGAAGGAATTCCCAGCAGTAGTGCATGCTATCAACAAATTTTGGCACTACATCACTGGGTATCAAGTATTTGTACACACTGAGCATGTTGCAATTTGATTTTTGATGAAAACAAATGTTATTAATGGTAGAGTTACATGATGGTTATCACTGTTATAGGATTTTGATATTACTATTTTAGATAATATCGGAAAAGATAATGTAGTTGCTGATTTTATTTCTAAATTAACTATAGGTGATGACTGCACTGCCACTGAGGATTCTTTTCCAGATGAATATCTTTTCTCCATCTCTACACACTCACCATGGTATGCAGCTATAGCCAATTATCTTTCTGTAGGGAAATTCCCACACCATTTATCCTTTAAAGAAAAGAGGAATATTATACAATAGAGTGCTACCTACTCCTAGATAGAAGGCAATCTCTACCACACCGGGCCAGACTTTCAGATTAGGCAATGTGTTAGAGAAGATGAGGTATTTGAGATCATGAAGGCTTGTCATGAGGAACCCTGTGGAGAGAACTTCACTGACAAAAGGACGAGATATAAAGTACTCTCAACTGCGTACTACTGGCCAACTCTATTCGAGGATGACAAGAATTTTGTGAAGGGATGTGATAGCTACTAGAGGATGGGCCAGCCTCTAAAATCAGATGAGATGTCATTACCACCTCAGATAGTGATAGAACCATTTGAGAAATGGGCCCTGGACTTCGTGGGGCCAATTAATCCTTCATCATAGCAAAAATCATACATATTGATCCGCATCGACTATGTCACAAAGTGGGTTGAAGCAAAGGAACTAATTAGAGCAATAGAGCAGGTTGTTTCAGACTTCCCATTTGAATATATTTTTGTTCACTTCAGGATACCTAGAGAGATAGTGATAGATGGAGGGCCTCAGTTCACATCTCATTTGATCAAGAATCTAGTTGAAAAGTATAGAATTCATCACATAATCACTTCACCTTATCACCCACAAGAAAATGGTGAAGTGGAAAACACCAATAAAGTCATTGAGGGAATCTTAAGAAAGAAAGTAGCCAAACATTGAAGAAATTGGGCCGAGAAACTTCCATAGGTACTGTGGCATTACATAACAACATGGAGAGACACTACATGCCTCTCACCATATGAACTAGTATATGGTAAGAATCCTTTATTACCCATAGAGTTCGAGATAAAGACATTAAGAACAAAATTTCAGGTCAATCTGGACTTAAGTACATCACATACATAAATATTGAATAAACTCAATGAGTTGGATGTAATGTTCCAAAATTTTAGCCTCCAACCTAAATGGAACATTAGAGTTAGCAACAGCTCTAGCCGGTAAATAAATGGGTAGAAAAGACCATAAGTATCCTAAGGAGGATAAAAACACTCCAAGTGTGAAAGGAGACACTCTTTCTAGCTCAATAAAACACCTCCATGTGTGTTCAGAGTTAAGATCAAGCTGCTTTGACTAAGTCAACAATGCAGTTTTAGTGGAGGAGGAATCCAAAGATGAATAACGCAATTTTGGAGGGAGATGTAACTTGGGTTAGAAGTAACCTAAGTGAGTGTGGCCAAGGGCAAGAAAACTCATGTCTTATATAAGGAAGAGGATGGCAACATTATTCATCATGTTGTAGATTATTATTCTTGCCTGCCAAGAATTGTTGTTGCTTTGCTGCTCAGAAAAGCTGCAGTGTTGTTTAGCACTGGGTGTTCCCGGGCGGGAATCCCACCTCTTTCCTTTGAGGAGCCTCATTGGGAGAGTTTTCACTCACCATTCCACATTAGGTTTTCAGGCCAAGCTTCATCCATTTTCATAAGCACAACTTTGTCGGAGATTGTGTAGTGTTGTTGGGTGCAGCAGTGGAAGGGATTGGAATCCCGACTTCTGAGCTAGTTTCTCATTGGAGGAAGGTTTCCTTCACTTGATAGATCTGTTTGGAGAGATCCAGAGCTTATTTCAGATATGTGGTATCATACCACACATTTCCCATACATTCCCAATGTTGTTTCTGCTAGGGAATGCGTTATTTTGGAGGCAGTGTTCATTGCATGGTTTGGTGGCTCCGTTGTTGAGTTTCCTTGTGATTGATAGGTTCATCCTTTCATGGGAGGAAGACCTTGAGGGATCTACATAAGATCAGACATATTTCAGCCTTATACACTCATGTGCTTCAGTGTTGTAGTGATGATTTAGTAATTTTTTGAATATCACATTTGTAAATAGAGTGTTTGGACAAGAAACCCTTACCAATTTCTTTTGTATTTTGTATAAGGAGCTTAGATCTCTATTATTTGGTATTATTTATCAATACCTGAGTATATATATTTTTAAACCCTCTCTTAGACTGGGCAGTCCCTTGAGCAGCTGCTCCGACATTTTGCAGTCTTGGGGTTTTAGCACTTTTTGGCAATCCTAGGTGTGGGAGATCTGTTTAACCCACCTAGTTTGCTTTTTTTTAGCTCTAATATTGGATTTAGAATGTATATTGACTAATATATGGGATCCAAGAGTCCATTTTAAATTTTTATTGCGTTTTTTTCTAGAAATGCATTTTTGATGCATGATTCATGAGCAATCCTGAAAAAGGAATATTACGGTGGTATCAGAGCATGATCTCTAGCTCAACCTGTGAGATCCAGCTATTAGATGAAGGAGATATGGACAAAATCCATAAGGCTTCAGTATGTGACAGAAGAAAGGAAGACAAGATGACAAAGCTTCTTCCAAAATGTATGCAAGGCTTTCAAGGAAAGCTGAAGAAAATGAGATTGGAGATGAGATCTCCAAAGGAGATTGAATCTAGAGTTGAATCTATATTTTCACATGGTGAGTGTGAGCATGCAGCTACACTACATGATGCACAACGCAGTCAAGTGCCCAGAGCTATCTTGAGATGGATAGGAGGAGGAAGAATGCCTAAGCGAATGACTCTTAGTGATTTGTTGCGGGAGTATGAATCTCAAACTAAGAGGTTTAGAGATCATACTGATTTCCAAGAGTTTTTCAAGATATAGATGGACAAGAGCCAGCATTACGATACAGATATATTTCCTCTATCTAGTTTTTCTGGATCACCCACATGTTCTGTTAGGTCTTCGTAGTTTGCAAGATTGGCAAATAAAAAGCTGCAGAGCCTACATATGAACCACTTTGGGATTCTAGGATCTAGCCTTCCTGAATCCAGAGAGGGATCTCTCTATAAGTGCAAAGATTGATTTATCTTTTAAGGTTTTTAGTATGATATTAGTCTAGTTATTAAGAACAAGGGATTTTTGTTTGTTTGGTTGGTCAGGTATGATCTTTAATTGGATGGAATATCACAAAATGAAAGACTTCAAAATAGGTGAAGATGCAAGTATATTGAGAAGTGTTCAGCAGATAGGATTAGTGTGAAAACAGCTTTAAACCATTGGGCAATGGAGTCACAAAAGGGTTTAATTGTGTAACAATTTCAAGAGTGTTCCAAGGGGCAAGTCATCTATATCAAAAGATCCTTTAGATTAAATAATGGAGTGGAACATTAAAAGTGTTGAGGAGCTGGAAAAAGTCAATACTTTCAACAAGGATTTATCAACTTTCCATACAAGAAAATCCTTTTTAGGCAACTGTTTGAACCAACCAAAGATAGGGCTAACCATAAGCTTCTTTGGACAAGCTTGTATTAAAGCTAACTTATCAGACAAACAATCCAGTAATCCACATGACTACTTTCAGAAGGGATGAAAATAGATAAGAAAACAAAGTGCAGCTTAAGATCAAGCAAGATAAATTAAAATCAAAGCCTGCTTTCAGCATACTCTTAGGGAAACCTTCAAAACAACCTTTGGAGAAAGAACTAGAAGACAGGGCAAACCATAAACTTTTCTAGTTTAACTCTACTTAGCATGTAATGAAAATATCATTCAAGAACTTCCTTTCAATTTTTTCACATCAAGACATGGACTAACTAACATTCCTTGATAATTTTTACACTTAAGTCATTCTTAAATACACAATGGAGGAAAACATAAAGATAAAGCTTATCAGTAAGAGTAGGGTACTTCTAAGAGTAAATCCTAGCTCTATATTTGCTGCTCTTTATCAGAGAAAAGTGAACAAAGTGGCATACATGAAAGAAAAACAATAACGGTAAGAGGTACTTCACCAATGATATAGACCAGGATCCCAAAAATCAGCTTGTATATTGATTGTCAATCCAGTTACATACTTCAAGTCCAGTGTTTCATCTCAGTAACAACTTCTCTTCTCAGCCTAACTTCTTCAATAACTTAACAAAGCTTCCAAACTTCAGAATTTATTTACATTTAACAATGATTCAATACAACAACTATTACATCAGAAATCCAACAACCAACATGTATCTCATCTTCTTCAAAAGTATTTATAGAATAAAGGAGGAGGTGGGATAAAAAATAAGATCTCTAGTTCAATTAATACAATTTTTAATGCTTCTCTGCCTTTGAGAGGCTCAATAGAGAAGATCTCTGATCTTTTCCCTGTATTAATTTGTTTTCATTAAGTATTAATCCTCTTGGCAGTTTTTATTGACTTTAAATCTCTTTAGGCAGGTTGGCAATAACTCTAGCTATCTTTAGGAAAAAATATCACTGACTGGGCAATAACTATGTCTTCATTTGATTTATTGAGGCTGCAGGTGGAACTTTGGTAGTTGAAAAGGATTCAATTAGCCTCGGATGTGGTAGTGGAGGCCTCTCAGACTGATATATCTCTTTATTTTTCCTTAAAACACCTTAATCTGTCTTTACTCTGTGTTTAGGCTTAATTAGCCCCTGATCTTCATTTCTGGTCTTCATTCTTTAACACTTTCTTTATCTATGGATTAGGCCTTTCATTCCTTGAGTTTGTGCCTTAATCCCTTAAAAAATCTGATTTAAATCATTAATTCTTCACTTATGCTCTAATCTTATCCTTCGACAATGATACTCTTCATTTAATTGATGTTTACTGTGTTTTTGTTGTTTTGCAGGTGCACAAAAAGTTTACACAAGTGGAGGGGTTTGATTTAAAGAAAGACCCTTTGGATTCCTTCCTATATTGAAGGTTAGGAATCGTCATTCCTAGCCTTCGTGTTATTTTTAAATTAGTGGGAAAAACCCATATAACTTGCACAAACAAACAAAAATTAAACAAATCCCGTGCAAAATAGGTTTAAACTACTTTGGAGGTTTTGGGCGCGAGGAAGAATCAGAGCCGTTGATTTAAGACAATCAACAGTCAAGATCTTCCAATGAAGTCGCTTGGGGAATAGATGGAGGGAAAACAAGTTGGAGCCGCGATTTAATGAGAGCTGTTCGATCTCAGAGATCGATGGCTGAGATTAAAAATGAACACGACGGGAGCAAGTTTGGTGGAACAAATAAAATGAGGGCGAGGTTAAATGAGAGCCGTCCGATCTTTGGAGATCGACGACTAAGATTGTATTAGAAACAACATTGCGGGGTCAGTGGTAAAGCGGAAAACCATTAATGATTTTCGCGCAGGCTCTGAGGGGGTAAGTGGTATTCGGAAAAAAAATGTGATTCCATACAATAAGTGATGCATGTCCTTTTAAAAACTGCCGGTTTCGCACTTTTTTTGGGCATTAAACTCTGGACATAAAACTTTTGTGAAACAGATCGTCCGCCGTTGGATTAGAGGCTCCAGATTCGATGGTGCGGAAAGACTGCGACGAGAAAGTTGCATGGAAGGGGTGATAGTGGAATACAGGTGGCAGCGCGTGAGTGGATAGGTGTTTTATGAGGTGGGAGGTAGGTCCCAAAGGAGTTGGGTCTATTAGATTAAATCCTGACCGTAGGATCTTTTGAATGGACGATCAAGATTAATAGATGGGGCGAGTTATTTTCCAAATGAAAGGTTTGAGAATATCCGGTTAAATTCTAACCGTTGGATTTTTCTGATGGATGGTAGAGATTGAAAGAGGATATGGGTTACTGTGGAAAGGAGGAAAGGGGCAAGAGGCTGTCGGGTTTAATCCTGATCATCGGATTTTTCTGAAGGACAGTCAAGATTAAAGGAGAAGCGAATAATGTTAAAAGGAGAAAAGGAAAGGCAGATGGACGGGCAGGGGAAAAAGGGCCCAATGGACGTTGATCCTTGCAGATCAACGGTCTATATTCATTCAAATTTTGAACTGTCGGGGAAAAAAATATAAGGGAAAAAGGTTCGGAGATGGGGTTTATTTATGAGAAAAGGAGTAGTGAAAATGATGAAAGATGGAGTTTTAAGTAGTCTTTCTTTTGGCAAACAAGAGGTTCTTTAGGATAAAGAGGGAAACAACAATGAAGATTAACTCAAAGAGTAAATTTCATCATAAGACTTTAAGAACCAACAATTTGGACATGAATTTTTTCTTAAAGGGTAAAAGAGATTTAGCCACCATTTGATATAGAAAATTTTATAGATGGCTAACAGTGGCTCCACATGGGGATGGCATCTTCTTGAAGATGTCAAGAATCTTAAGCTAACGATCTCTGGCTTTTTAGTAAACTAGTGACTTATCCATTGGGCATCAAATTTCTTTTCTTTTGCTGATCTTTCTTTGATTTGATGATTTCTGCAACAATCTGAAACAATGGAATTTTATCGAAACAACATCTCTACCTACCCATTCCTAATGATCCTAAATTTTTTTCTTCTTTTAGAGTGCATCTGGGTTAGAAAAATATTTTCATAAACATGTTATTATTTTTAAAAACACCAAACTAGTCTAAGTCTACTCTTATTTCTCCATGAACTCAGATTGAACAGTTGAGTTCATAAGTTTCTCTACCTAACTACTATCTATCAGGATTAGACTGTCTGACATATTTTTATTCTCTAAATTCTAAAACATAAATTTAAAAGTAGCCAAGCCAGGATTAAACAGTCTAACTTGTTGCTGATCTATGGCATAAAAACAAGCTGCACATAGACTAAAATTTGAAGAAAATGAAAACAAAATTGTGAAGGCTTAAGATCTGAAAATTTTAAAAACATCCTTCATTTTTCTTCAGCTCTGGTTTTAATTTTGTTTGAGTTGTTTTCTCTTTATTTTCTGGTTCAAGTTTTGATATTTTTAGAACCAATTCTTCCATCTTTGGCTCAAGATTTAAACAGATTAGATCCATTCTTATTTTTGAAACTCATAGATTCAGATTTTGAACTTGTTTGAACCTTTGTTTTTATATCCTAATCTACCTTACTGATAAGCCAAGATTATGATGTTTGGCTGATCTATCCACTAACCTATCAATAGTAAATTGAAAAGCTAATTAGTCATGATTAGGCTGTATGACTAACTAGAAGTGTGTTTTTTAGGAGTGGCATTTGAGCTTGCACACTTTCAGACTCTATCTCTATTTTTTGGTATGGGGCTATACCTTTCTTGTTTTTACAATCTGCCCTATTTTCTTTTCTAATGTTTTTGTATTTTTTCATATTCTAACTTTGAATGCAATGATGGATATGATATTCACAATGAGGAAAAAATAAAAAGGCTTCCAAACTAGTGTAGTCAAGAAAAATAATGTTTGAGCATCCTGCCATTTACAAGACCTCCAAAAAGTTCAGTTCCATTTAATTCCTGCAAGAAATAAGCATTGTTACCAGCAGTAGAATGAATGAGATAAGGGCCAAGCCATAAGTTATCAAATTTCCCATGCTTGCCTTTATCTTCTCTCTTGGAATCCCACTTCAAAACTTTGTCCCCAATGCTGAAATCACTGGCCTTTGTTCTTTTATCAAACAACTTCTTGATGTTTTCTTGCTTGTGTAATGCTCTGTTCTAGACTTCCTTTCCAGTTTTTTGAAGATGTGTAGTCTGATTGATTCTTCTTTTCATATCATTTTCTTCAGACTGAACCTCTTGGATCAGCTTCATGACTGGCACTCCTAGACTGGTTGGAAAAATTGCATCTGCTCCATAAAGTAGCTGGTAGGGTGACATTCCAATTGATTTCTTAAGTGTTAATCTGTCAGCTCATAATGCATGTACTAGCTTTGTGTGCCATGATTTCTTATTGTCTTTTAGCAACTTTTTGATTATATTCACCAAAATTTTGTTTGAGGATTCAGCTAACCCATTACCTTGAGGGTAATAAGCAGTAAAATGGCCCAATGTAATATGATATTTGTGACAGAATTCAACCATATTTTTGGATCCAAATGCAGCAGCATTATCAGTAATAATCTTTCTAGGACAGCCAAATCTAGAGAGGATATGATTTTCAAGGAATTTTATGATGACAGAGCCATTGGCTTGCCTAGAATGGGTGGCTTCTATCCATTTGGTAAAGTACTTTGTTACAGTGAGGATCCATCTATGTTGGGCAGATGAGGGTGGATGGATTTCCCCAATGAAGTCTAGACCCCACTGCTGAAAAGGAGCTTCAACAGTGATTGGATGCAAGGGTAAGGGAAACAGATTTCTTTTGCCTTCAAAGAGTTGGCATTTATGACAGACAATAATCATTTTATGGACATCTTGAAAGAGGGTGGGCCAATAGTAACCAGCTCTAAGGATTTTATTGGCAGTTGTCTTCCAATAGAGGTGGCCTTCACATTCTCCTTCATGGAACTCATGCTTGATCTTATCTGCATCATTCTCAGGCAAACATTTAAGCAATAATCCACTAGCATTTTTCCAATATAGACATTTATCCAAAATGCCATAATTAATAGCTTTCAACTTTAAAAATCTTGCCTTTGTTTTAGACAAACCAGGAGGTGTATTCAAATTGAGCAAAACATATAAAATATCAGCATACCATGATGAAAATAGAAAATTATCTTCAATAATGGGAGTTGAAAACTCCTCCTGTTCATCTAATGCATCTATCATGTTTATATCAAGAGCTTCAAAATTAGACTTAGCCATTAATATTGCTAGTCCTTGGCCTTTTATGAGCTTAGTGGGCTTGATTTCTAAATCATATTCAAGTATCACAACTATCATCTTTCCTCTTTTTCCATCTGGGTCCTGAGTTAGAATATATTTTACAACTGAATTTGGCACAAATGCAATTATGTGGGAATGTAAAATGTAAACTCTGAAATATTTTAAGGCTTTGACTAAGGCAAAGGCTTTTTTTTCCATGATATTGTACTTCAAAGGTGCATCTCTTAATGCCTTACTAAAGAATGCAATTGGCTTCTCTTGTCCCTTTAAGTTTTTCTATAATAGGACAATAGCTACTGTGTGTTCTGATGCAAATGAAAAAATGAAGAAATCCTTTGTAAAATTAGGACTAATGAGAACTGGTGTTTTGTTTAATTCTTGTTTTACCAGTTGAAATGATTTCTTTGCTTCTAAGGTCCATTTAACTCCTTCTTCCCTTTTTAGCATATTTTTTATGTTTCTAAGGAGTTCAGCTAAGTTGGGTATGAACCTTCTCAAGAAATTAATCTTCCCAATGAAAGATTGAAGTTCCTTGATGTTTCTAGAATGGCTGATTTGAAATATACCATCAATCCTCTTTGGGTCTATCTTTATCCCTTCTTCCGATATGATGTGTCCAAGTAGTTTGTCTTCTTGGAGACCAAACATTGTTTTCTTTGGATTTAAAGATAACCCATATTTTTTGCATTTCTCAAAGACTTCTCTCAAGTGTTCTAGGTGTTCTTCATCTGTTTTGGAAAAAATAGTGATATCATCAAGGTAAATAATGATGAAGTAGCCTAATTCTTCCGAGAATGAAATATCCATGGCTCTCTGAAATGTAGCACCAGCATTCATTAAACCAAAAGGAATTTTCACATACATGAAAGTACCCCAAGGTGTGGTAAAGGCTGTTTTGAGTTGATCATCAGGGTGCACTAAAATTTGATTGTAACCTGAGAAGCCATCTAACAAAGAAATCCTTTTAGAACCAACTACCCTTTGTAAAATATGATCCATCTTGGGTAAGGGTAATTTTCCTTTAATGAGGCTTTGTTTAAGTTCCTAAAATCAATACAAAGCCTTATTTCTCCCTTTTTCTTCCTAACTGACACAAGATTAGACACCCACTCTGAGTATCTAATAGGGACAATAATTCCAGCTTCATACATTTTTTAATTTCTTTTTCAACCAGAGGTAATTGAATAGGGTTGATTCTGCGCAATTTTTGTCTAAAAAGTTTCTGGTTTTCTTTGAGGGGTATATTATGCTAAATTTTCTTTGTGTCATATGATTTTAGATCTTCATAACTCCATGCAAAAACATCAGAAAATTCCTTAAACAACTCGATATATTTCGGTTTTATGTGAGATGGCAATGTTTTAGATAGTTTAATCATTTTTGGCTTTTGTTCACTGCCTATGTTACATTCTTCTACTTCAGTTTCAACAGGTTCCAGTTTTGGTTTTTTGGCAACATCATTGAAATCAAACAACTCTTCTAAAGGGACCAGTCCTTTTGGAAAACTTTGAGTGTTAGATTGCAGCATTTATAAGTCTTTTTTTTCTAAACCTGCACTAATTTTTGTGGTATGTTCAAGTTTATTAGACAACATATTTATATCAGCAATCTCTGGAGACTTTACTTCTTCATCAAGTGGGTTTTCTTCAGTAGGACAGTCATTTTCATGATCTAAATATGAACTTGGTGGCACAAATTCATATCTGGACTGTAGAAAGTCTTCTATTTGTTTGTCTCCATCAAAAACTTGCCAGTATTTCTCATTGTCTGGGAAAACTGGTCTAAATTTTATTTGGGTAGTGCATTTCTTGGTTTCATAAGGTGTTAGATAAGTTCTGGCAGCAAAAGCTAAACCATTGGCAATGATATTTTGATTTCTTGGGAAAAAAATAAGTTGGAATTCATCAAATTTTTTTAATAAATCAATGACATCATTTATATAGGCTCTAAGTCTAGGATGTTTGGCACTATATTCCTCATTCACTTGCCTAATAATCAACTCTAAATCCCCACGAAATTTTATCCTTTTGGCCCCTAATTTCCTCAATAAGTGTAGGCCTAAAAGGAGGGCTTCATACTCAACTATGTTATTTGAACACTAAAAATTTAACCTGTAGGAATGCCCTTCAGCATGATTGTTCTAAGTGTTATGTATCCATATACCTGCTCCGGCATTATTTTTAGTGCAAGACCCATCAAAGTTCATACTCCAAAGAGGAATAGTTTCAGAATTACTAGTTTGGCTAATATCCTCTTTATCTATTGTGCTTTTAGATTGCTCTTGTAAGTCAGCGCTATGTTGAAATTGGTTTAGTTCCTCATGTTCTTCATTATGTTGAGGACTCTTCTCTTGACTCTCAAATTTTACAACTAAGGGATGACTGTTTTGTAGCCCTAGACCTGTGATTTGTTTGCTATGATTTTCTGATTTGGCAAACTATCTTGATGCTTTTGTATTTTCTTCCTCATTTTCTATGTCTGCCCCTATGTTACAGTGAGAGGTGTGCACTAAATTAGTTAAGGTTTCTTCCTCATTGAAAGTTTCATGATTGAAGAGAATAAATGAGTCAAGGCATGTGTGTACAGAGTAAAGAGGAGAGTTTTCCAGTCTCTCTTGGCTACCAACCATGTATTGCATGTGAGACTCCCTATAAAGTCTTCTAGTCTAATTGAAAATAGGGATGGTAGCATATGTCATATCCATTTGCATTATTCCTTGTAACTTAGGTCCCCAATATCTTGATAACAACATACCATACTTGGGGGGTACATCAGCCACTACAATATCCATCACTAAACACTTGTCTGGGATTTGTGCTAAGTTTACACAAAGGTCTTTGATCAAGCCTAAACATTTCACTCTATTGGAGTCAAAGGAGTATAGATCTTTGTATGGTTTGGTGATTTCAAGGCCTAGAATCTCCATTACTTCTTTGGGCATTAAGTTGTGAGAGGCCCCTGAGTCATGCATAGCATTGCGTAAAATTTTGTCATGAATTTTCAAACTAACATAAAATGGAGGAACTGGTCCTTCTTGGTATCTTTCTTCAATCTTAGGACCAAATAAGAGCTCTGGTTGGTCATAATTGAGGTTGAAAGTGTCATTATTTTCTCCTATGTTAAAAGCTTTCAAAATTTGTGATCTATATACATCTTGGGTGACTAATTCAGTGAGGGGAACAAAGATTTTTATCTTGGCAATTTCCTGTTCCAAACTAAAAGGCAGCTGAGTTTTCACAATGTTTGTTTCAACCTTGTTAATCACCACTTTATCAGCAAAATCAACTTGCTGATTTCCTCTATTTACATTGGTCAAAAATTTTTTAATAGGAGCACTAGCTGAGGTGCTAACACTGCTAAGGTATGCACTCTGTTTTTGAGTGCTTTTATCTTCTTTTTTTATCAGAATTTACAGCCATTGTTTTGTCCTTTTGTTTAATTTTTTTGGGTTTAATCACAGCGTTTTTTTTTGTAGAATTGTCAGAGGTTTTAGTTTTGGGAGTTTCCTGATTATTTTTACTCCTAAGGTCATACTCTTTTGGAGTTTCTATGATGAAATTTTCCAGTTCGTGATAATAATATTCATCCTCTGCTCTTTTATCATCATAGGGTGTGTATAGACCTTGTTTTCTATTAACAAGAACATCAAAATGGTCACTACCTAATCCCAACATGTTTATGTCATCTTCCTCTGTTTGTTCGATTATTTCTTCAACCTCAATTACATAGTTTTCTTGGAAAGGAGGTCTGATCTATTGATCATCCTCTCTTTGTCTGTTTTGAGGTTGATTTCTCCTAAAGTTCTGATTTTGATTTTGAGATTGATTTCTATTTTGGGGAGCTGACTGGTTTTCTCTAGCTTGTACTCTCTCAAGTATGCTCATCTTTTTCATCATCTCTTCCATCATCCTTTTCATTTTCGAGTTAGATGTGGAAGGTGCAGATTCCTCCCTAAATGATACTTTCTTTTCATTCCTCATTCTGGCTCTTTTCTCAATCAGATTTACTTCCACAGTAAGAGCTCCTTTTTTCTTATCTTCTAAAGTCAGAGGGTCTCTTTCTCTAAGCTAATAAGCCATTTCAAGATCAAATCCTTTGGGAAACTTGTTCAAGGCTGAGCCTTGTGGAGGTTTCAAGTCTAGGGTTAGGGCATTATACACACTATTGAATCTAGTGCAATAATTTTGAACACTTTCCCCAATGTTTCTTTTGAGGTTGTTGTAATCTGAAAGTATTTGGAGAAGGTTCTTCCTAACTTCCCATTTTTTTAATAATAACTAATGGAAAGATTGGAGATCATTAATACTATGAGGGGTTAAGCCTTTGAATCATTTTCTTGCTTCTCCCCTTAAACTTTGAGAAAATAATCTAAGTTTGACAGATTAATCATCAATCTCATTTCTATCAAAGCAGTCATTCATCTTGTCCACATGCTGTGAAGCAGAAGTGATACCACTGGTATCAAATAATGGTATCTTGGACTAATAGTCCTGTGGTAGATTGACTAGAGGTAAAGGAAGGACTAGGGGAGCATACCATGTTTCCATGATAGGAGGTTGTGGAAAAAATGAGGGGTTTACAGTTGGAGGATGTAAAATGGGAGGGGTTTGATGCAATGGTGTGGTTTGAACAGTGGATGTATGGATAACAGAAGTGGATGGACCAGCAAGAGATAGTTGAGCAGATCTAGGATGAGAGAAACCAAAATTATGAAGGAAATGTATATCAGGTGGAGTAGTTTCTCTGCTACCAGGATGTTCACCTCTATCTTGGGATGAAGGTGGAGACTCTAAATCTATCTGATCTATATCATCAAGTGACCTAGTTCTGAATGGGTTTCGTAAGTAAACTTGTGAATCTTGTAGAGTTGTAAGGTTTTCAGGAATAGAATTAGCTCTAAGGACTGATCTGACAATAGTTGAAGCTTGAGCCTTAAGAGATTTCCTAAGAATTCTTTCAGGGTTATCAACTATCTCAGGAGGATTTGGGTTAGGATAGGCTCTAGTATGAACTCTTCTAAAATCAACTATGCTATGTTTTCATACCCAACCATAAGAAACGTTTTAACCAAATATGACGAAATTTAGTAGGCTAACTGATCTTTAAAAAGAAAACTTTAATCCTCAAAGACTTCTTAACTGAGTTTATATGATGTTATGGTAATAATGGGTTTCCCAGTGGAGTCTTTAGGTCTATTTAGGATTTTTGAGTCACCAGGTGGAAATTTTTAGCTTTGGAAGGTAAAATGTTTTATGGTCCACAACCATTTATTAATTTGAATACCAATCTGAAATATTTTTTGGTTTTCTGAGTTTTTTCAGTCCTATGGGTTATGAGAGTTGTCCTAAATCTGTTTCAACACTTAGCTACAGTGATGAGACAAACAAAGTTTACTCTTATGGCCTAGCTAGCTGATTCCTTAAAGGTTTGATAAGGCTCTATGAGAATCCTAAGGGTTACTTAGTTTGTCACTGATTCAAATAAGTCCTATCATGATCACCATTTGCTTTGGTAGCGCTTGAAGAGAGCTACTTATACTTTAATAAACACTGAGTGTTTTGTTTTTAAGGATTTTACTCAGAAATCCCCAGTGGAGTCGCCAGAATGTTAGGTCTCTGTAGTTTACAAGATTGGCAAATACAAAGCTGCAGAGCCTACATATGAACCACTTTGGGATTCTAGGATCTAGCCTTCCTGAATCCAGAGAGGGATCTCTCTATAAGTGCAAAGATTGATTTATCTTTTAAGGTTTTTAGTATGATATTGGGCTAGTTATTAAGAACAAGGGTTTTTTTTTTGTTTGGTTGGTTAGGTATGATCTTTAATTGGATGAAATATCACAAAATGAAAGAGTTAAAAATAGGTGAAGATGCAAGTATATTGAGAAGTGTTCAGCAGATAGGATTAGTGTGAAAACAACTTTAAACCATTAGGCATTGGAGTCAAAAAAGGGTTTAATTATGCAACAATTTCAAGAGTGGTCCAAGGGGCAAGTCATCTATATCAAAATATCCTTTAGATTAAATGATGGAGTGGAACATTAAAAGTGTTGAGAAGGTGGAAAAATTCAATAATTTCAACAAGGATTTATCAACTTTCCATACAAGAAAATCCTTTTTAAGCAACTGTTTGAAACCAACCAAAGACAGGGCTAACCATAAGCTTATTTGGACAAGCTTGCATTAAAGCTAACTTATCAGACAAACAATCCAGTAATCCACTTGACTACTTTCAGAAGGGATGAAAACAGATAAAAAAACAAAGTGCAGCTTAAGATCAAGCAAGATACATTAAAATCAAAGCTTGCTTTAGCTTACTCTTAGGGAAACCTTCAAAACAACCTTTGGAGAAAGAACTAGAAGACAGGGAAAACCATAAACTTTTATAGTTTAACTCTACTTAGCATGTAATGAAAATATCATTCAAGAACTTCCTTTCAAGATTTTCATATAAAGACATGGACTAACCAACGTTCCTTGATAATTTTTACACTTAAGTCATTCTTAAATACACAATGGAGGAAAACATAAAGATAAAGCTTATCAGTAAGAGTAGGGTGCTTCTAAGAGTAAATCCTAGCTCTATATTTGCTGCTCTTTATCATAGAAAAGTGAACAAAGTGGCATACATGAAAGGAAAACAATAACAGTAAGAGGTACTTCACCAATGATATAGACCAGGATCCCAAAAATCAGCTTGTATATTGATTGTCAATCCAGTTACATACTTCAAGTCCAGTGTTTCATCTCAGCAACAACTTCTCTTCTCAGCCTAACTTCTTCAATAACTTAACAAAGCTTCAGAAATTCAGAATTTATTTACATTTAACAATGATTCAATACAACAACTATGACATCAGAAATCCAACAACCAACATGTATCTCATCTTCTTTAGAAGTATTTATAGAATAAAATAGGAGGTGGGATAAAAAATAAGATCTCTAGTTCAATTAATACAAGTTTTAATTCTTCTCTGCCTTTGAGAGGCTCAATAGAGAAGATCTCTGATCTTTTCCCTGTATTAATTGGTTTTCATTAAGTATTAAACTTCTTGGTAGTTTTTGTTAACTTTAAAGCTCTTTAGGCAGGCTGGCAATAACTCTGGCTGTCTTTAGGCAAAAATATCACTGACTGGGCAATAACTATGCCTTCATTTGATTTATTGAGGCTGCAAGTGGCACTTTGGTAGCTGAAGAGGATTTAATTAGCCTCGAATGTGGCAGTGGAGGCCTCTCAGACTGATATATCTCTTTATTTTACCTTAAAACACCTTAATTTGTCTTTACTCTGTGTTTAGGCTTAATTAGCCCCTGAACTTCATTTTTGGTCTTCATTCTTTAACACTGTCTTTATCTGTGGATTAGGCCTTTGATTTCTTGAGTTTGTGCCTTAATCCCTTAAAAAATCTGATTTAAAATCATTAATTCTTCACTTATGCTCTGATCTTATCCTTTCACACTAATACTCTTCATTTAATTGATGTTTACTGTGTTTTTGATATTTTGCAGGCACACAGAAAGTTTACACAGGTGGAGGGGTTTGATTCAAAGAAAGACCCTTTGGATCCCTTCCTATACTGAAGGTTAGGAATCTTCATTCCTAGCCTTCGTGTTATTTTTCAATCAGTGGGAAAAAACCCATATAACCTACACAAGAAAAAAAAAATTAAACAAATCCTGTGCAAAATAGGTTTAAACTGCTTTGGAGGTTTTGGGCGTGAGGAAGAATCGGAGCCGTTGATTTAAGACAATCAATGGTTAAGATCTTCCAACGAAGTCGCTTGGGTAATAGATGAAGGGAAAACAAATTGGAGCCGCGATTTAATGAGAGTTGTTCGATCTCAAAGATCAATGGCTGAGATTAAAAATGAACACGACGGGAGCAAGTTTTGCGGAACAAATAAAATGAGGGCGAGGTTAAATCAGAGCCGTCCGATCTTCGGAGATCAATGGCTAAGATTGAATTATAAAAAACATTGCGGGATTAGTGGTAAAGAGAAAAACCATTAATGGTTTTTACACGAGCTTTGAGGGGGTAAGTGGTATTCGCAAAAAAAATGCGATTCCATACAATAGGTGACACGCGTGCTTTTAAAAACCGTCGGTTTCACACTTTTTTTGGGCATTAAACTCTGGACGTAAAAATTTTATGAAGCAGATCGTTTGCCATCGGATCAAAGGCTCCAGATCCGACGGTGCGGAAAGGCTGCGATGGGAAAGTTGCATGGAAGGGGCGATAGTGGAATAAAGGTGGCACCGCGTGCATGGATAGGTGTTTTACGAGGCGGGAGGTAGGTCCCAAAGGAGTTGAGTCTATCAGATTAAATCCTAAGCATAGGATATTTTTAATGGACGATCGAGATTAACAGATGGGGCGGGTTATTTTCCAAATGAAAGGTTTGAGAATATCGGGTTAAATTTCGATCGTTGGATTTTTCTGACGGACAGTCGAGATTGAAAGAGGAGATGGGTTACTGTGAAAAGGAGGAAAGGGGCAAGAGGCTATTGGGTTTAATCTTGATCGTCGGATTTTTTTGACGGACGTTCAGGATTAAAGGAGGAAGAGGATAATGTTAAAAGGAGAAAAGGAAAGGCAGATGGACAGGCAGGGGAAAAACGGCCCGATGGTCGTTGATCCTTGCAGATCAATGGTCTATATTCATTCAAATTTTGAACTGTCGGGGAAACAAAATATAAGGGAAAAAGTTTCAGATATGGGGTTTATTTAAGAGAAAAGGAGTAGTGAAAATGATGAAAGATGGAGTTTTAAGCAGTCTTTCTTTTGGCAAACAACACGTTCTTTAGGATAAAGAGGGAAACAACAGTGTGGATTAACTCAAAGAGTAAATGTCATCATAATACTTTAAGAAATAACAATTTTGAGACGAATTGTTTCTTAAAGACTATAAGAGATTTAGCCACCATTTGATATAGCAAATTTTTTAGGTGGCTAACATGTTCAGCTGGAGCCTGGGTGAAGGAGCTAAATTCCTATTTGCAGCTGCACCATATTTCTGGAGATGAAGATATCAGAGTTGTAGCACTGCATTTCAGAGGTAAGGCTCATGCATGGTGGATTTTTGAATTTTGTTCTTTAAAGAATGCAAACACTTCATCTCATGCAAGATTCATAGAAACATTGATGGGGAGGTTTGGTGAAAAACTTCCTAAGGCACATGAGCAAGGAAAAATTGATAAAACAAAACCCTTGCATGTGATGGAGGAAATCCCATTTCAAGAAACCATGAGAAGAGATGACATCTTGCATTAAACATTGTCGGAAGCAAGACCTCCAGTTCATATTCTTGAACAAAAAGGCATGGGGATCTCCTTTTCACAAGAGGATCCAACTATTGAGATGTTGCCCATACACATTGATGCAGATGAGGGAAACAACATTGTCACATCTAGAGCACATCCAGTGCCTCATGCAGAGGAAGGAGGAGCACATGCTCCAACAGGAGGGATGCTTGCATTTTTGCAAGGAAGTCCCCAGGATCTCATACATGGAGGTCCAAGAAAAATCAGTGAGTAGCATGATTGTGCAGCATTGCAGCTGGAAGAAGCAGGAAGGGAGGAAGAGCATCATCATTTGATGAAAGGTACACACCCTTCTCTATTTTAGAGAACCAGTGCAAGAAACAGGTAGACTGATTTGCATTGTAAGGGCAGGGGCAAGGTTGTCCAATCACATGAACAGTCTACTCTTGACATTGATGTCTCACAACATGGAGGCATTCCACCTGGGAGGCCACTTGATCTGGAGTTGATAGAAGAAATCTTGTCTTTAGATTCACCACTCTTGGATTTTGAAGAGGTGAAGAGTTTGGAGGAATACTTTGGCATGGGGGATGTCAAAGTATCATGCAGCAGAATTAGGAGAGCTTCACATGCCAGATCACCAGCGTTGTCTATTAGGAGGATTGATCCTTATTGGAGATCTTAGCTCTTGGTAGAGTACTCCAAGGATATTGGTGCATGCATGATTCTTGATGACCCAGATGGAGATGAAAGATACATGGTGGATGATGTGGTCATATATTCCTATGGTAGGATCTTCTTAACTAGATCTTCTAGTCTCAAGGAGAAGCTGCTACATGCAGCAGATGAGGACTTCTCTTCTATGCACTTTGATGCATATTTCCATTTTTTGGAGGAGTTCACTTGGGAGGGCATCCAGAAGGACATATATCAACATATGGAGAGATGCATAACTCGGATGGTGATAGAGAGGATGTCACAACCACCTTCCTACTCATTGGGAGTGAGGGAGAATTTCCAGTTGAGCCATTTCAGCTCAAGACTTTAAGTACATGACGGAGGAGGTATAATTTCAAATTTTGTATTGTACTTCTTTCCCTTGGTTGAGCAACATGTAACAAGAATAATTATCTCTTCTTGAATTTTGTATAATGTACTTGCCTCTACTAGTAGCATTGATTTTGGCTACCTTAATGGTGGTTTGCGGGGGAAGCCATATGTCTCTTGGTGTGCACCAATGACACCATATTGTAACTTCATGTTTTCATCTTATGAGATGACTATGGCAGCAAACAAGTGGCTGGCAAAGCACTTGTTATTTCTTATTTTGATGCATGCCAAGGATGCACTGCACTAGTTCCATGAGAGGGACCATGATTCACTCTCCGGTTGTCATTTGGCAACTTGTTTTTATTGTATCTTGCTTCCATGTATTGCTGATGTGTTTTCGTTCAAGGGAAGCTTTGTATGGAGAGAGAAACCAATTGGATGGCATGGCACCCATATGATAGAGCAGCAGAAGAATTTTTGGTATGGGGCATCATACAAGTTGACTTTCATGATCTTACTGATCCAGGTGGATTAAATAGGTACAAGTACAAGTGACTTAGCACAGAGGGCTCAAAAATCAAAGTGCTTAGATTGTTCTCGAACCAAGTTTAGGTTGTAGATCTAGTCATCCTGATCACGGTGGTGCAAACCGTTCTTCAAACCAAGTCCATATGATCAACTTATGGCTCTTTAAAGTTTGATAAGACAAGGGAAAGTGGGGCCCACGGGGTGCCACATAACATTCCAGTCAGTAGGTGGGACCCACACGTACATAACAACCTATTAGACCATGACACATGGTGCGCTAGCATTGGCTCCAAAAATTAAAACACCCACATAAAAGGCAAAACCATTAAAACTATATTAAAATGTGGTTATGAATATCATATTAAATTATGCCATATTAAATAAAATATGGTTATGAACCAAAACGTATCATTTGAATGTTATTTTAAGAGATGGTTTAGTTAAACCAAAACTTATCAAAGAAATGATACACTCCCACCCATATTTAAACACATATGTTTTAAACATATAAACAAACCATATAACATGGTTAAAAAAGGCAAACGACTATATTAAACTATATGTCATGGTGGGCATGGTTACAACGGTTATGTATCCCCTTAAATGCATTCCAACGTATGTTCCAATCCACCATTACGTGTTGCCACGACCACGGTGCCGCCAACGCAAATACAGGGGCGGGCCGCCCAATGCGGACCCAGCCCCCAACGTCCCATTCAAATTCAAACAGTGGGTATTTAAAAATGACGTGGTGCGATATTTCAAACGAAGGGTTTTAAAAATTTAAATGGGGGGTGTACAAAACAGATTTCCGCCTTTATGGAGGTGTCAATATTTGACCACTTGACCTCCTCCCTCATAATGTGGATCCTAGCCACTAAGCCAAACGAATATTCTTGGAAATGTCCGCCCACGTTTATGTACATAAACCCAGAATTTTCACAATGCGGCCAGGCCATGGAAGAGTAGGGAGCGCACAGGCAGATCGAGGTTTAATATATTTTTATTGTAGGTTATGTGGAACCATGAGCCAAAAAATAGGTAGGCAGAAACTTGATTGAGGCCAACTTTCAGGTGGGCGAAATTTTGACTTTGTCCAAATGGGACAAATTTTATGTCGTTTCTGCACTACTCGATGCCACGAGTCTGATGGCATGCTCAGTTTCTGCATCTAATTTTTCAAATTTTCATCTACTTTTGGAAGTGGGTTATGCAGGTGTCAGATTTCCACATGTGAGCAGTCGTTTTCACATTTTTTGATGCCACAAGATTGATGGTGTTTTCCGATTCAACCACATAGCAGCTTAGCCTTTATAAAATGGAAACATGAGGTATATGATGTGGATTCCATGTACTTCTTTATTTATTTCTCTTTGAGATGTGTTATGTCTTGTAGATCCCGGTTGATACATGAGTCGTGGGATCTTGCCTTGTGTTGTTATTGATGTATTTTCAGCTATGGATTTGTGTCATGTATGAGTCCCTTTTATGCCACATTGGCGGGATGCTCATTTTCATATATGTATTGTGGAGATCCCTTGTTTTCCAGGATTGGTGGGATACTCTTATTTATTACATGTCAGCTATGGTCATACTGATAGGAGTCTTTCTTTATGTATGAGAATTCCGAAGTGGAACATCTCTTGAAGAATTCAAGCCACTCCTGTGTGAGGAATTTTTCCTTGTATGTCGTAGGAAAACAAATCCATGTACATCTTCTTCATACAAAACATAATGCAGCGGCCTACACCATCTTGACACTGAGGCCTAGAGATGTAGTCCCTCTTGGATGAACTCCTTCATCAAACAACATGTTATTATGATTACTGATCTTGTTCATTTATGTTCCTCTTATTTTCAGCTACAATCGTTCATTTCAACTCATTAACGTCTTTAATTAAATGCAATTATAATTATCAGCCAAAGTAAAAGGTCTTGGTTAAGGGTATCAAGATTTTACCCTGGATCAAATGGTATCAAAGCAGGTATTCTTGTTGATTGGATTGTAGGGCATGAACATTGGAATTTCGCTGAGTTGAGCCATGGAGAATGTCAAGGACATGTATGAAACCATGCTTAGGGTGTTCGGAAAGCAGACATATTGTATGAGGCTTACGAAAAACAAGCAGCAGAGAACAAAGAATTGAAGACCCTCCTACACAAAGAGAAGGAGGACAAACAACAATTGCAGCTTCAGTTGCAAGCCACAACATAAGCATGGGAAGATTGAAAGCGCAACAATGAAATTCTGCAAGTAGATCATGATGCCCTGAAGGCGTTCCTACATGAAGAGAAGGAGGAGAAGTAGCAATTGCAGCTTCAGTTGCAAGCCATGACAGAGGCGTGGGAAGATTTGAAACGCAACAACGAAAATCTTCAGAGAGATCATGATGCCTTAAAAGCATTCCTACAGAAAGAGAAGGAGGAGACGCAGTAGTTGCAACTTCAGCTACAATTCGTGTCAGAGGCATTGACAGAAGTGAAGAGAAACGAAGGCTTACAACAACTTTCTTCATATATTTCGCAATAAACACCTAAGGTAAACAGTGTTGATTTTGCTTTAGTTTCTTCACATGATATAATTTCGGTTGGAAGCGTGGAGATACCCATCAAAGGTACCAGCATGAGACTCCTCACCAAAATGGGGTACAGAGGAGGAGGACTTGGCATTCGTGGCCAAGGCATAACCAAAGGATTGGAGGTTGTGCAACGACCTCGTTATGCAGGTTTGGGGTACACTGGCGAAGGATGTTCAAAGGACATCAAAGGCAAACAGATAATGATGAACTCTCCAAGGAAGAGGAATTATGGGGACACTTCGCCATCATTCCATGGCAGTGCACATTGCAGTGAAGGAACTGAGGTGAGCTCCCATCATCATGATCGCACCAGAGACAACCCCAAAAGGTATACTAAGTCTCATTATTCCAGAGTGAATTTTAATTATAAGAATGTTGATAACCACGGTCGTAAAATATGGCATCATAAAACTTGTTTATTTTGTGGTTTAAATAACCATGTGATTTATGAGTGTTGGAAGAGGATGGCAACACAAAGAAGGAAGGGGCATGAAAATCCTTCTCCCTAATAGGGAAAGAAATCAGCTAAGCAGGTTTGGAGGAAAAAGAAATTTTGCACCCATTGCGACTGAAGTGGCCACCAAAGAGCCACATGCTGGAAACTTCATCCAGAGCAGCGCCTTAAAGACAAAGCGCCCGTGCATACACCAATCGAAAGAGCTGATCAACAAGCAATTTCGCCACAGGGAAATGATCCACTTGTTTTAATAAATGAGAAGTGGTTCTTCTAGATTGTTTTTTTATAGAGATGTTAAGCTTGTCATGGCCATGCTTGTAAGTCATTTGTCGCATTTTTATCATGAAAGTGATGATGTGTTTCCATCACTCGTTTAAGTGACCATGACATTTTTTTGGCGTTGTTTTATAAGTCGTGTGTTAGATCTCTTTCATGTAAAAGTGATGATGTGTTTCCATCACTTCGAGACGTGATGATTATGTTTTTATCATGTGCTATGAGTCGTCTGATGCATTTCTTTCATGTAAAAGTGATGAGGAGTTTTTCCATCACTTCGAAATACGATGATGAGGTTTGGTCTTGTAATTTTGTTGAGATATGATTTCCATTTTGCTGTAAGCTCGACCACTGAGTACATATTATAAACTCGTGGCAAGTATGGAAATATTTGGGTCATTTTTGGTCACATTGAGAATGTAATGTTCGTTGCAGCTTTAGGCAGGTGTTGTCATTCCGATTTCGAAGGACAGAAGTGAAGGAGTCTTCAAGGGATGTGCCTTCTCAAACATTTGTGTTGCAACAAATTGTAGGTGTTGACTTTGCATCTTGATTCCGAAGTACAAGAGGTGAAGGAGTCTTCAAGGGATGTGCCTTTTCAGACATCGCATTGTAGAAGTTGTAGGTGTTGACTTTGCATCTTGATTTTGAAGTATGAGAGGTGAAGGAGTCTTCAAGGGATGTGCCTTTTCAGACATTTGCACTTCTGCAGTTGCAGGTGTTGGCTTTGCATCTTGATTCCAAAGTACGAGAGTTGAAGGAGTCTTCAAGGGATGTTACTTTTCAGACATCGCATTGCAGCAGTTGCAGGTGTTGACTTTGCATCTTGATTCTGAAGTACGAGAGGTGAAGGAGTCTTCAATGGATGTGCCTTTTTAGACATCACATTGCAGTAGTTGTACATAATGGCTTTGCATCTTGATTCCGAAGTAAGCCAGGTGAAGGAGTCATGTGGGAATGTGAATTTTAACGACAGTTGCAGACATTTTATGATAGGTAAATCTAGACGCTTTTTGAGGACCAAAATCTCCTCAGTGGGGAGGAATGATCCAAGTGGATTAAACAGGTACGAGTACAAGTGACTCAGCACAGAGGGCTCAAAAATCAAAGTGTTCAGATTTTTCTCGAACCAAGTTTAGGTTGTAGATCTAGTCGTCCTGATCATGGTGGTGTGAACGGTTCTTCAGCCATCTTCATCAGCACAACTTTGCTAGAGATTGTGTAGTGTTGCTGGGTGCAGCAGTGGAAGGGATTGGAATCTCGGCTTCTGAGCTAGTTTCTCATTAGAGGAAGTTTTCCTTCACTTGAGAGATCTGTTTGGAGAGATATAGAGCTTATTTCAGATCTTTGGTATCAGACCAAAAATTTCCTATACATTCCCAGCACTGTTTCTGCTAGGGAATGCGTTATTTTGGACGCAGTGTTCATTGCATGGTTTGGTGGCTCCGTTGCTGAGTTTCCTTGTGATTGAGAGGTTCATCCTTTCATGGGAGGAAGCCCTTGAGGGATCTACATTAGATAAAACATATTTTGGCCTTGTACACTCATGTGCTTCAGTGTTGCAGTGATGATTCAGTAATTGTCTGAATATCACATTTGTATACAGAGTGTTTGGACAAGAAACCCTTGCCTATTTCTTTTGTATTTTGTATAAGGAGCTTAGATATCTATTCTTCAATATTATTTATCAATACATGAGTAGATATATTTTTCTCCTATCATTTTATTTTTAAACCCTCTCTTAGACTGCGCAGTCCCTTGAGTAGCAGCTCTGGCATTTTGCAGTCTTGGGGTTTTAGCACTTTTTGGCAATCCTAGGTGTGGGAGATCTATTTAACCCACCTAGTTTTCTTTTTTTCAACTCTAATATTGGATTTATAATGTATATTGACTAATCTATGGGATCAAAGAGTCAATTTTACTTTTTTATTGCATTTTTTGTTGGAAATGCTTTTTTGATGCATGATTCATGAGAAATCCTGAAAAAGGAATATTACATTGGAAGAGAAATGAATGGCTACTATTCAACAAAAAAATACCATTCAACAACAAAGGTCTAGATGGTATGATGGTTTTATTAAGAAGAAGAAGTTCCAGAAAGGAGATTTGGCTCTTTTGTATGATTCAAGGTTCAAGTATTTCAAAGGCAAGCTCTGCACCATATGGCTAGGTTCTTACGAAGTAGACACGGTCTTTGACAATGGGACTGTATAATTGGTCACCATCAACAGTGCTAAGACATCGTTACTATTTAATGGGCACCATCTAAGGTTATATCATCAACCCGCTTCGAAGGAATCATTTGTTAACATTTTCGTGGACTCCGATCTTCACGTTAAAGCAGCAGGGGAACATTCCCCTGTGCAGCCTTAAATTTGAAATTCCAATAAGTGCAGTAGCTAAAAAACACCCTTTTGGTAGTTGTTACACCTATATATATATATATATATATATATATATATATATATATATATATATATATATATATATATATATATATATATATCTATATATATATATTCATATAGATATATATATAGATATATATATATATATATATATATATATATATATATCTATATCTATATATATATATATATATATATATATATATATAATAACAATAACAAAAGAAAATAAAACAAAAATAATAAATCTAACTGTGAAAAAATCTTTCTGGGGCGCAGTCAGATAGTTTGTAACAACTGAAAACACTCCTGTGGCGGTTGTTACACTCATTTTTTTCCCTTCCTAAAACATCATCTTTCCTTCCTGATACATTTTATAAGATGATGTTATTAATTTGATTTTCTTTCTCCTAATCATTATGTTTTTGAAGAATAATCTGAAGGTTGTCTTGGTTGTTACACATGTAACAACCGATAGCCATGACCACTGTTTCTCATGTTTTATTGCATAACAACAACAATTGTGCCAATTAAACACGACTGCCATGAGAACTGCAAGTATTATGCCACCAATTCGAAATCCTCCTCCGCGTTGCTTCAAGTATGTCATTCAAAAGGTAACACCATCATTTATGATTTGGTGATTATCAGAAAAAGTGATGATATTCCCGTGACGGCCACACCATTAAGGTGGGGGTATCTTGAACAAGAAAAAATCGTTTTCATAAACTACTATCAAATCCACATGCACCTAATTAATATCACAATTGTCAATGGTGACTAAATCTGACCGGAAAGAGTGTGTGTACTTAGAACCCATTACTTTCCATAACAAGACATTTATGAAGAGTTGTGTGAGGTATGATTCGGTAATTAGTAAATCTTGTCACCTCCCATCGACCTCCTCGACTGAAGCCTTGTATCCTCATTACAAACTCATCATCTAGGATAAGTAGAGACACCAAGAAGAAGTAAGCAGTGCAGTGACATTAAAGTGGGTTGAGCAGTAAGAAGTGAATTCAGAAAACAATAACAAGATGGGTGAAGTAGCTGTTAGGCATGAGCCAGATTCTATGGAAACCTTGCAGAACTATCCAGAAGCCTACCAGATATTTATAGATGCCATATTGATTGAGTACTTCTAGAAACTGGAAGGCTCGGACGAGGCGGTTGCAATCGAATTCGCTTAGAATTTGAATAATAGCCAAACCCAAGTCAGGGGCCTGCAAATTGAGGTGATTGAAGAGGTAATTTCCCGAGTAACTACATTTCCAGTAGAGGGACGGAGGTGGTTTAATAGAAAAATCAATGACCCCTCCTTGAAAGAAGACTTCATAGAAGGAGAATAAAAGTTGGAGAAGAAAGGGAGAGGAATTGACAGGTTACCGCTCCCTCAACCATGGGTAGATTTCACCTTGGGTTTAATAAAATACATCACTTATGAGGGAAGATCCATGATAGTGTTTAATTATCACATTCCTCTACTTAATCACCTTCAACACCAACAAAAGATTAACCTTCTATTTTACTTACTAGGTAACATTAAGCATATGGCAGCAACAGTAAAGACAACAACACATCCAGAGGCATGTGTGACCGATCACAGACTCATAAAATTGATTGTGCTGGATGCCTTAAGCTAGAAAGGAAGGGCCTGGGAAGAATTCAAGTGAAATAGGCCGAGGACAAGCTGGGGAAAATAGGCCGTGACTTTGGGAGGAAGTCAGGAAGAAGCTGAAACCTAGACTCGGCTTGCCAAGGTCATAATTGGGAAAGAACCCATTGATGAAACAATTGGGGATAGACGGCCAAAAAAGAGGGTGAAATTTAACTTGCCCACAGAACCTTCACCCACAATTGTAAAGAAGATAAATCAAAAGTATCAGAAGAAGAAAGAGAACCCTCCTCATCAGGTAAGGATGAAACTCATGTCCTACTTTTAGAAATTGAAAATCTAAGAAAGGAAAATGAAGAACTGAAACAAAGATTATCTGACGGGAAGGAAATCTTGGTGTCTATATGCATGACATGTTTTCAAGAACTAACATCAGTTGGATATAAGGTCTGTGGGGAAAATACCAGCCCAATGGTAACAAAAAAACAGAATGGTAGGAGGCTATTACACAATAACCTACTAAGGATACTTTTGTTACACAAGAACCAACAGTTAAAGAAGAGTCTCCTGTAATAATTTACCTGGAAGCCGATACAAAAGAACTTGTTGAAGCCACTACTATTACAGAAGAAACAACAATGGACATAGAGGCTACTCTAGGTGGAAACGAAGGGGCTGATACACAAGAACCCACTCAGGAAGCTACTGTTACAAAAAAACCAGCAGCAGAGGTGGAGCAAACCCATTCGACAGAGGCTGCTACACCCATTATTGATGTTGATATTGGATGTAGAAGAACACTGAATCCCATCTGTTAGCCATCAGTAAATTTTTTCAGAGAAAATGATGGCTAAAAATAAGTCTTGAGCCTTCAAGAGATTGTTTTCATGCAAAACTGCTCATTCTTGAAGTCTTCTTGTGCTACTTGAACTCAGCAAGTAATCTTCACTACTGTTTCATTAGAAGAAATCCACCAAGTTAAACCTGATGTTCGCTTTTGAAAATTGTTTCCTAAACAACCCCTTTTCATCATTTCATTCACTCATTATGGCCCTTTTTACCCTTTATTTTCCTTTGGAAATTTTCCTCTTCTCTTTTTTCATTTTCCCTTTATTCTCCTCAAAAAACCTTCAAAATCCCCTTTGAACCATAAAACCCTTTGTTTTGGTTTAAAAAATCCTCCATTTTAGCTATAGGGACTCCAAAAAGCCATGAAAACCCACAAAAAAGGCATAAAACCCTTAAAAAGTCTCTCTCATCCTTTTTAAGGCCTTAAGCCGCTGAGGGCTTAGGTTTTTTCACCCTTTCCATCATAAATCCCAATGCTATAACCAAGCGCTTTAATAAAAAAAAAACCCTCTAACCCTATCACATCAGATTTTTCCCTAAATACTACCTTTTTGTTGCAAAATTTTCCCCCGATTGTGATGAGCCGCTCTTCCCTTGGCCCCGGTTCTGTGTCCTCCCTTAAGACCGCACCTTTTCCCTAACCCCTTGAGCCCCCGCCTTTCCCTTCCTCCCTTTTCCTTTTTTCCCCTTATCCCCACCTTGTCACTTTATGAAATCATTCCAACCGTTGATATTTAGTGATCAACAGCTATCGCGCCTCTTCCCCTATCCTTCCTCTGCCCAAATCCTGCCATTCATTCACCTTGGAAAATGAATCTCCACCGTTGATTCGTTAGATCCGACGGTCGTCATTTATTCCGTCACCCAACCTCCCTCTGGACCCACCTTCCACTTCACAAATCGCTCCCCCAATCTTGCGATGACACCTAACCTCCACTTAAACAACTCACCGCGCAGTTTCTCCATCGCGCCCGATCCGCACCGTCGGATCTCATCCCCCTCATCCGACGGTTGTGGCGGCATATTGCATAATTTTTGCACCCATAGTTTAACACTCCAAAGTCGCATGATACCACTGGTTTTCTAAAAGACAGGTGTCGCATAGTGTGTGGAATCGAGTTTAAACCACTTACCATTTATTCGTCGCACGATAACCGCTCGCAGTATTTCCAAACCGCCTTTGCCCATTTTCACTCCAATATTTAAATTTAAACCTGCTTTTTGTAGGTTTTTTTTCCCGCAGAACCCCTTCACCTGCATATTCACCCACTCTGCACCACTCCGCCAGCCTCCTAAGCAGTTTTTCCTGAACTCGTAGGTTTTTTTTATAACATATCTTGTGGTTTTTGTAGGTTTTTGGTAGTGATTTTTAAGGCAAAATTCCTCATGAAGTTAAAAAAGGAGCATGGCTAAGGATTTCCTCATCCGAAGCCCAGACAACACAGAAAAGGATTCGCAAGGTTGCATTTTACGATAAATCAGTGCTATATGAGCACTGTTTGTACTATTAAACCCTTAGCGCACCCAAAGGAGACCCTACACACTAAAAACAAAGAAAATCAGTAAAGTAAACCAAAGGAACAGAGAGTTAAAGGATTAAAGGTTTAAACTAACATCTTGAAGGTTTATACACAGTGTCAGTGATTAAATGTCAAAAAGCCGAAGATTAAATATTTTAAACTTACATTTAAGGAAACCAGGAAAGGATAAAAGGTAGATGAAAAAGCCCAAAATGGTCAACACAGTTAGCAAAAGCACAATCAAAGACCGAAGTAGGATGGAAGGGCATAATCAACCTTAAAAGAAAAGTCAAATTCTTAAGCAGTGTTTGAAGCCGCACAAATTGACAGATCAACATAAAAAGGCCTCGAATGCCACCTCTTCAGCAGCTGTTACTCCACCTAAAGGACACTCGCGGTTTTCTTAGCTTTTCAAAGACACTATAATAGCCATCCTTATGACAAAGAATTCATTAAAAAACTGTCAGAACAGTTATTAAGTAGGCGTGGGTTACAGAACCTGAAACCGGACAGTTCACTTGTCGTAGAGGTCAAACAGAGTACTTCCTACCATGGTTGCTTCAAAGAATACACTTCAGAGTTAAATTCCTACCTACCAGATATACATAAAAATAGGTAAGACTACCCAAGTGATACAAGTAGTTAATGCAACTGTCATTGAGCAGAATGGGCATTCGAGCACTTCTCCCACTCTGTCTTAATTCATATTTATTACCACTTCTACCATACTCTTCCTCTTTCACCTATAAGTCTTTAATGAAAATTCATTGTAATGGTTGGAACATTGTTAATTGTTGAGCTGTTATTGAGTTAGAGTTACTGAGTAGTTTTAATATATTAGGCTAGGAAGAGAAGAATTGGATTGTAGAAGTTGTTGGGCTCAGAGTATGTAACTAGTTTTGGACATCAATATACAAGCAGATTCACTGGATCCTGATCTAAATCATTGGTGATGTGTTTCCTCATTTTCTTTGTTGCTTATCTCATGTTTTCCACTCTGTTCATATTCTCTAATAAAGAACAACAAATATAGAGTAGGATATACTGCAAAGTACCCTAACTCTCATTGAAAATATTTATCTTTATGTTTTCTACTAAATGTATATTTAAGAATTATATCAATAGAGTATAACCAGTCAAGAAAGTTGGTGAGCCCATGCCTTGCTGAGTAGAACTTGAGGTACTGTTCTTGAATGATATTTTCATTGCATGCTAAGTAAATTCCTAAGCAAGGAAGTCTATGGTTAGCCTTGTCCCTTGTTTAGTCCTGAAACAACTGCTTTGAAGGTTTCCCTTAAAAGTATGCCAAAATAAGGTTTGGTTTAAAGTCCTTACCTGATCTTAGGTTTCTTTTATGTTTATCTTACATGTTTTTCTCTTGAGCGTATGTCAAAAGCAGGTAGGTTAAAATTCCTTACCTGATCTTAGATTGCCCTTTGTTGTATCTAATGTTTTTGTTCCTAAGAGTATGCTAAAGCAGGATAGGTTAAAAGTCCTTACCTGATCTAAGGCCGCCCTTTGTTTTCTTATATGTTGTTTCTTTCATTTCACTCCTTGATGTTCCATATCAAAAACTTAACTTAAAATATATTCTGATATAAATGACTTTCCCTTTGAAAACTCTTGGATAGTTGATGTGTGAGTAAACCCTTTTATGACCCCATAGCCCAATGGTTTAGCACTCTTTTGACCTATCTTCCCATGATGAAACACCCTTCTACTTATTTCCTTCTTTACATCACATGAACTTCTCAGTTAATGAGTCCCAACCAACACAATACAAACAACCTCTTGAACTTCATAACTAGCCTAAAATCATAACTAAGTATAAATAATATCTTCGAAAGAAATACTTACTTAGAGAGATCCCTCTCTGAATCCAGGAGGGCTAGATCCTAGGATTCCAAAGTGGTTCTAATGTTTCCTTTTCATTTGGTATGCCAGTTTTCCAAATCACTAGGACCCCAACACCATCTTGGGATGGAGTTCTAAGAAAATATTGTTAATTTCTGAATTATAGAAGAGGAAATAGGAAGAAATGTCCCTTCGGGAGGGGACGATTTTGCTGAAATAACATCAGATGGAGATAGACACCCTACATGAAAGTTGGATGAAAGAAGAGTTGAATAAATGATGGGAGAATTATAAGAGGAAGGAAGCCTTGAAGAAGCAGGAGGAACAAATGTTGCTATTACAGCAGCAGGTTCAAGATCTTACCATGGACAAGAAAAAACTTCACGACCTTGCCCTCAATCTGTTGGGGTGTAGGCAACCTTCCCCATCCTACCCCATTGTTCTATGGGAACACTACTTCCTGTTCAAGATGAAATCTATTATGGAGGACAGACCCTATCTATGTTTTTCCACTCGCAAATTCTTATATTTCTTTTGTGCCTCCAATTTTGATGAGCAAAGCCTGTTGTGTGAGTTATTCTTACACAATATCATTTGCAAGCATGTGAGTATGAAAATGGTGGTGAGGATATTCTCATATATGGGGGATTTGCAGTTGCGATATTTTGTGTCCTTCATGAAGAATCAAATTGAGTGGCATTTTTCCACCAAATCTATGGATACTAATGAAGAGAAGATGGCATTATGGATCTAGGAAAAACTAGGATGGGCCGTTGAGTTAAGGCAGGAATTTAGAAGAATTTTGAGTACTATGGGATAAGGGAACCTCTTTCCACTTACAGAAGAAGGATTGTGAATTTCTGTCTCAAAAAATTCTTAGTGATGAAGAGTCGAGCCTTGACTAGGTGCTTGAAATGCATGGAAGCCAGCAATGTTGTGCTACTGAAGGGGGACCCATTTGCATTCCATAACTTTGTGGTGGTTGTTACACATGTACCAACATATGCACAAATAGTACAAACCCTAGGTGCCTTGTGGCTCGGGTTAAGATTCAAGTTCCATTTTCTGGCTTCCAATTGAGGATTATCAGAGAAATTATGAATTGAACAAGTATGAATCAGAGTCTTGGATACGACAAATGATGACTAATCAGGGGTACAGGTCTGCAGATGAAGATACAGCTGGCACTTACGATCTCACTGACTTGCACTGAAGATATTCCCATGAGAGATGAGATTTTTCATGAGGACATGCAAGTGCTTCAGTTGGGGGGAGATGTTGGGTGCCAGTTTTGCACTTATTTCCTGCACTTGTTTTCCCTATTTTACCTCATCACTATAACCATTGAGACCATATTTTCCTCTTTTTCCTACCATTCTATCTTAACTTGTGTTATTTCACCTTATTCACATTACTCTTCCATTTCATCAATTATTATGATGTATCATGATTTTTTTTATGACAAACTGAGGATGAATGTTTGGAGAGGATCTATGGTCTTTTTTTGTCTTTACAGATAACATTTGTAGCACAAAATATCTCAAGCATGAGGTGTACAGGAGCAGTTAAAGGTGTGTTGTTAACAGTGAGATTTTACACCATGATGCTGTTACAGACCCACTGAAAAACCAATGTTTGTAATATTCCCAAATTTTCACATGATATTTGGAATATTAGAGTTCTTAATAAACTTAATTAATTAAGTAAATAAAAGGGTGGAGGGACCCATAATCTTCAAGGATGAATAAGATCCACTTTTTATGTGTGAATGTGGCATATATCTACATAATGGAGTAGCGGAGAAACTACTAATGTGAATGGAGTGGGGATAGATTATTAATCTCTTACGGATTTCACCCGCTTTGCAAAAAAACCTAATGGCTTCAGCAGATGCCTCTGCTCCCTTGGCCCTATTGGGCGATGCCGCTGTCGTCACCATGGCAGAGCGTGCATTCACTGAGGGATTCAATGCCGCAGGCCTCCGTGGCCTTTCCTCTCCGAGAATACATAGAACACAGCATCGGATCTTCCATCCGGCAACAAAGTTCCCCCAGGTTACATATTGAGGGTTTATTCTCACTTGGATCGATGTAGATCTTGCTACAGGGACAAACGATCCCACCAACGTCTCCCTCTGTCGGCGATTTGGCACAGGAGTAGTCACCAATGTCGGACGACACAAAAACATTGGATCAGGTATCTTGGCAGCCTCGACTATAGCTGCATCCCTGAATACCATCATCCACAGAAAAATAGGGGATAGCTACTAACCAAGGGATGCTTCAAGACCTAAGATCCAAGAAAATGAGTATTCAGACCCATCCTCTACTACTTTTCAGAAGAAGAACTGCTTCTTGGACCAGCCAGTACTGCCAGAAGGAGAAACAACATTTCAGATCCAAATCATTCTCCTCTCTAGTAAGACGCTGCTACAATGGGTGCACGATACAGACCTTGTGCAAGATATTTTGTACAAACTCGAACTCCGGCTGGGGATCCCCACCTCTTACCAGAGGTTGCTGTTTAAAGGTAAGCAACTAGAGGAATCTCTCCCCCTTTCCTTTTACAGTATTCAAAGGGATGCTACTATTGTTTTTACCTTTCGTCTAAGAGGAGGGTCCTTTGGGCAGGCATCCTCTGCCCCACCATTCTCTTATAAAGATGCAGTCCATAAAGACGCAGCCAAACCACAACACTCTTCAAAGGCAGCTCAACCAGCTATGGCTCCCAGGCCATTCCTAGTTGATAAACTTGAGGAAGTTCCCTCTGTCGAACTCTCTCATCCTCTGGTTACCGATCTTCACCAGAAATTTGCAGAAACTACAATCATATGCAGATTTAATGGTCTATGGCCACACAAAGTGGATTTATACCAATGGATCCACACCAAATAGACCAATAAAAGTCAGATCTACTTATGCTCGAAAGGTTTTTTCATTGTGGCGTTTGATTCAAATGAAGATTACCAGAAAGCCTTAACAGGAGGCCCTTGGTTCTGGGGTTCGGTTGGGCTCTTCCTCACCCCATGATTTCCAGACTTTGACCCCTCTACAACTATCATCGCCAAACTTCCTATCTGGGTTAGGCTCCCAAACCTTCTAGTGCATCTGTGGAATTTCTCTATCTTCTTAGCCATTGGAGATACCTTGGGACGTTATCTTGCTACAGATACCTTGAGAAGGGAGAAAGGAATCTACACCTACGCCAGATTGTGTGCAGAAATAGATATAAGAAAAGGATTGCCGGATCAGATCAACCTCAAGTTGGGGACTTCCATTGGACCCAAACCTTGGATTATGAAAATACAGCCTTCTGGTGCCGCCACTGGCATCAAACGGGGCACTTACAAAATGCATGCACCCGGTTCCTCAACAAAAAGAAGACTTCGAATCGAAAATCCAAATCCAAGAGCTGGAACTCCTATGTACCTCCCCCCATGGTTGACACAGACTCCTCCAGCTCGGATGAGGAGGAAATTGAAGCAGATGGGGAGAATCTTGAGACTCTGATGCACGCTCCCCCAGCCAGTGCTGCAGACCCCTCTGATCCTACGATCTCTCAAAAATTCTCCCACGTGTCTTCATCCTCGGACTCGGATAAAGATATTCCGCCCTCAGTGCCGGATAGTCTACAGCTAGTCATGGCCCAGCCAAGCTCCACCGGCTGGATCAAAGTAAGTAGGAAAAAAGGGAAAAAATGTCGTGTGGCAATATCCACCCACATTGGGTAGATAACTCTATCCAACACTTGCTTTTCTGTTCCTCTTGTTATCTCTGCTCATTCTGTAGTTGTTGTTCAAGAGCGAGGTTGATATTCAATCACCTATAGCCCTCATGCTTCTTAGTTTTCACTTGCTTGCAAGCCTGATTGTACCATATGTTTCTTTTCGTTAATAGAATTAGCCTTATTCACAAAAAAAAAAATGTGAATGGAGTGGAGATCACGTCTCATTAATGAGATGGATCATGGAGGTTGCAGTAGTCAATTGAGATCATGGAGGGAATCTAATGTAAGATCATAGAGCATTCATGATGAAGTGATGGAGGAAGTAGTGCATTTAATGCAAACATGATGGAGAGGGTGCACATTGCATGTAGAAATTATGGAGGACTTGGAGAGACATCACAATCAACCATGGAGGATTATGTCCACATGAACAATGTAGTTTAGAGGTAGGCCAGGGCTTGGGAAGGCTCACTTTGTATATAAAGTGTTAGCCACCTATAAATTTGTTATACCAAAAGGTGGCTAAATCATTTTTAGAGCCTTCAAGGAACAAATTTTATTGCAAAAAGTGTTGTCTCTTGAAGACTCTTGAAAGGCTTCATGCCTCTGTCCAAATCTTCACTACTGTCCCCATTTCAATACTCGGAAATTCTGCTAAATCCCAAGAGAAAGACTGCTGCAAAACCATAATTTTCCCTTTCCCCCACTGAAAACTAACCTTCATTTGCTCCCCTTTTTTTCCATATAATTCCTCTATTTTTTCATGAGATTCCTTCTTCCATTCATGAAAATCCACTTTGTAAGGTTTAAAACCCACTTTTTAGCCTTACCGAAACCCTCGAATCCCTTTAAAAAACATTTGAAAATCATAAAAAATACATGTTTTTGCATAAGGCTTTAGCCCCTTTGGCTAAACCCCTTAACCACTTCCCCACATGTGCCCTTGCCATAAAAACCAAGCGCTGAACCCATATAGCGCTTATCGCATCGGAAACTTTCGATGCTGCGTAAGTCCTGTGTTCCTTTTAAATCCCGATGCGATCAACTCTTTTATATAAACCTTCCCGGTCACCTTTTTCTTTTGTAAAAGACGAAAACCCATCTATCCAAAGTTTGTTTTATAAAATACCAAATCACGTGTTAAATATCAAATGGGTAGATTGAAAGACCGATTGCGCAATCGCAATTGGAGAAAGTTCAATGGGTTGATCGAAAAGACCGCATCAAAATGTTTCGATGCGATTGAGTCCCTATATTATATTTCTGCCCCACCAATTTTTCATTTCATATACCCTATGCCCAGGACCGAGAGTTAAAGGTCCCAAGGCACTTATCGCATCGGGAGAATTCAATGGGTAGATTGAAAGACCGGGCCCGAAGTTCCAATTGCGATTAGGTCCTTTGTTTTATATATGCCCTGGGCATATAACATTTCATAAAGTCCAAAGGCCCCGCAGTCGGGTGCCTATCCACTTTATATATTTATCCCGCCCCGATCCATAAAAACCTTTGTTTTATTTAAAACTTTGGGTTTTATACATTATAAAAAGGGTTTTCCCTCAGTTCATCCCCACCGTTGATTGTTTACCGATCAAATGACCAGCGCTCAATCGCATCGCATTTCTCAATCGCATCAAATTTCTTAAATTGCTGCGTTATATTTCCTCCCCCGATCGGTCAATCCCCTGATTCATTCTCCACCGTTGATCTCATCCTTAGATAAACGGCCATCGCTTAATCGCCTCGGCCCTTCCGATCGTGTAATCGCATCGGAGTTTTTCATCGCACCCCTTTTCTCCTCCCGCCGATTGCGATCCCTCGATTAGATCTAGACCGTCCACGTGTCTAGATCCAATGGCCATGCTCCTCCCCACAACCTTCTAAGCAGTTTAACCCAAAAACATAGTATTTCTTAATAAGTTTGTGTTTTCGCAGGTGTTTCAATGGTTTTTTCATTATAAATGAAGAAAAGCCGAGGGCTGAGAATGACGATTCTCATGCCCTCAATTTATTAAAGAGAAGCCATCCACGGGTTGTTTCTCCACGTTTCATCAACGCTTCATGGGCATTGATGCCGTGAAGGGACTTGCGCGGCCTGCACATCGACAAGACATTGTGATTTAAATCACATCTAAAAGAGTATCAGTTCTTGAAGACAAAGCACAACAGAATGAAGATTGAAGACAAAATTGTGGGGATCACGACTAAGAATGATTATCAAAAGCCTAATTCCCCCAAATCACACACAGTTAAAGGGAAATCACAAATGTTTAACAGAAATAAAGGGCTCCACCGCCACTTTTGAGGCAAATTGATTCGTCGCGGCCACCACAGCGCCACCTATTACCTCAAAGCATTCAAACAGAGGCTGAACTTATTGAAGAAAATCAGATATTCGCCTCCAGCACAGCCAGGGAGTTACTTCTGCAAGGAAATAAATGCAGAAATATCTATAGAGTTACTCCAAACATTACGCAGAGCCCAAAAGTTAATAAAGCTCCCACTGAGCTTTGATATTAATTGTAAAATAGTTAATACAGTGAAACACCTGTAAACTTCTTCATCGAGCCCCTCAAAAGGCCAAGAAGTCTTGAATCTGTATTAATTTCCTTGAGGGATATTTTATCAGATCTCACCTCCTCATCCTTCTATAAATACTTCTGTAGAATATGAGAACATGTTGGTTGTTGTTTGATCACAAGTTGTAATACTAAAACTCTTTGAAATAAATACCTAGTCTGTTGAAGTTGAAGAAGAAATTGAAGTCTTGGAAGCCCTGATGATGTTGTTGCATGCTTGTGACTGAGAAGGCTCTATCACTAGATCCATGAGCTTGGCTGTTGGTGAAGTATTCTGAACTGTTTGATGTTTTCTCATGTTTTCATTCTGTTCCATAATTTCTTACTACAGTAGGTTGAAATTTTTAGGCTAAGAAATGACTCTTGGAAGTACCTTAGACCTGTTCATCCTTCACTGTTTTGTGTTTTCTTCTACTGAAGTATTTTAGAGGCTTTAATATTTCTCTTTAGTCTTCATGCTTGTTTATTTCCTTAATAGTTTGAACAGTTGGTTTCGGCATGATTTATAGTTCTCCCTACTTGTCTGCTGCCACTTAAAAAACTATTATTGAAGTCTCCCTTTGAAGTTCTTTGCTTACAGTGAATCAAAGAGGTCGGTTTTGATCTTTCCCTTTCTCCTCACTTAAACAGTTGGCTTAAAGGTCGTTATAATTATGATCATAGAAGTTTTTAGGTTTTCCCTCTTCTATGACTGTAATTATCAGTAAATATTTTATGTTTGCTAATTCATTTGAAATAAAATCTTTGAGGAAATAGGGTGTTCCCTGAATCTTATATTTCATTTTAAAAGTTGTTTTGAAATCATTATTTGCTTAAAGGTGTGATTTGTAGAATTTATGGTTAGCCCTGTCTATCAAAGAGCTCTTTATTTTTCAAATTATGCTTTCGAATTCCCTTTGTTGAGAGTTAAACCTCTCTTTCCAAATCGTTAATGTTCATCTCATTCCAAAAACAAAAGGATCCCGTGGCCAAGTAAGTTTTTCCCTTTGATATCCCATATCCATTGATGAGTTTGTTATGACCTTTTCTTGACTCCATTGCCCAATGAACCAGATGTTTCTCCATTCTGTGTATCTTTCCTATACCTTTCATGTTCTGCTGTATCATTTCCATCCAACCAAACAAACAAACAAACACCTGCACTTAATAACTAGTCTAAAACCAATACTCAAAGCACACAAGATAAACCTCTGCAAACAAATATTCAAGAGATCCCTCTATGAGAACAGGAGGACTAGATCCTGGGACTCTAAAGATTGGTTCTAATTTTTCCTTGTCTTTTGATTTTCCAAACTATCAAAACACGGGACACCAACATAAAGGAGATGAAGGCAACATTGAAGGTAGGCTTTAGTTTATGATTTGATGGTTTGTTTAGATCAGGATTTGTCAGGTGACATTTCCATGCATTCTTATGTGGTTTAGTTAAGTCTGCAGTGTTGTTTAGCATAGGGTGTTCTCAAGAGGGAATCCCACCCTTACCCATAGGGGACTTGTGTGCCTAATTTGGGAAGGTTATTATGAGATGCCATTCATCATTAAGCATTGGTGCTACACTATTTCAACTCTCTGCAAAACACATACCTTTAGGAATTATGCAATTTCTGAAGATCAGTTTGGGAGGAGGAGGTTGTCTTCAGTATATCAGTTGGAGAACCGGTGGAGGATTATTCCTATCACCTTGGACTTCAATATCAGCATTCCCAGGGCTTCATTTGATATTTGGCATCAGGCCAAAATTTATTGAACTCCTATCAATAGCAATCCCATCAAGGATTGCGTAGTCAATCATTGTAGATCCAGAGGAGGAAGGAAGTTGCTAGCATTTCAGCTAGTAATCTTGTGAGGGATGATTCTCTCACCTTTCCATCACCATTTCCATCAGTTTGGAGCTTATTGTAGCAAATTTCAGTAGGAATTCAAGCTCTCCCTCTTGTACAACGTATTTTTTCCAGTAGTTGCATCTCTTGTTGCTACATTTTGAAGATGAGGAAGAAGAGACAAGATCTCAAGCTTCTAGCTTGGAGATCTGAAGGAGGGATCAACCCTCAAAGATTAGATATTTTTGTACAACACATTTTAGCTATATTTGGATCAGATCTAGCCTCAGATCTACATAACCCAGTAGTCAAAGGATCAAACCCTAGGAGGGTAATTTTCCAAACTCATAGATCTGCAAAATACTTTCTGGGTTATCTTGGGTTCCCATCACATTGGCCAGATCTTGAATCTTGGAATCATCAGAACTATTGAGCTCCATAGATATGCATTTATTTTTGCAGCAACTATATGTACATCATCAGCAAAGGGGACAGTGCAGTATTGCTTCCTGTAGCTCTCCAGTTACGTAGTTCTAGTTGTAGCATGTTTGCAAGGTCATTCTAGGCCACCTCTTTGGCTAGAGTACCTCTATTTTTACACTGTTGTAACTATAATGTTCTTCATATAATAAAAAGTCTTAGCTTCTCTGTTTATTCTAATGTTGTCTTTAGATTTATTGTTTACTTATTTTCAGTTCATATATTGTGTTCTAGTATTACTGCATTCTCCCTTTTTGGATATTACACTGTTATAGATGTACTGCTGGTTGGATCTCGTCAACTCTTGATGCTGACCTATCCTCTAACTGTTACGCTACATTTGTGATTTATTATGATAGATGTAGAAGTTAATAACTATTTTATTTTTGGATAAACAAAATCTAGGCGGTTTTGATTGTAATCTATAATTTTCCAGTCAGACTTTTATTAAGAAGTGGTTGTAACCATATTTTGATCAGCGTGAGAATCATAAGATTCTCATGACTGACCCATCCATCATTTTTATGAGATGTAACCAATATATATTTCTCAGTCCTTGAGGTCAAAATTTTAGTGGAGAACATCATTACTTTGGCTCTGTAATTTTGCTCATATTAATACAAATTATCTTGTTGTTGTTGTTACATGCATTATCTGATTTAGTTTCCATTAAGTTCTTTCTCTAACTACACCCTGCTAGGGAGGAAGGGCCCTCCTCTTTAGCAGGGATTGCAGTGGTTAAGGTATTTGTGTATACGTATTTCTATTTTGTGTATGTATTAGTGGAAGTGTTGTTGCTGATGTTTTAGATTTGAATAGATATGCTTCAATTCCAATGTTTGATATGATGTTACACATATGAGATCAGAGATACTAGCTCGGTAATTGTTGTGTGGCGCGTTAGGACAGATTAATTGAGGTGTGATTACAGTCCTGTAGATCATTTTATTTCTGCATGAATGATTTCCTTCCAACATTTACTTCAGCAATGATTTCCTTTATTTGGATTTTCTTCTGTTATGATGTATCGGCACAGACAGTGCGACTTTCATTGAAATACAAGAAGTCCCTCGATTGATAATGTATGTGCACTATTTTAGTCATATAATAGTGATTAATACAAACCAACACCAGCCACTACTGGAAGGGAGCTTCAACCCCCTGATAAGAACACCAGCTTCTACTAGAAGGAAGCTTCTACTTCCACACTGAAGGCTTCAACCCTAAGAACCATTTCAGACCACATTTGATCAATTTTCACATTGGATCTCACAGCTTCAAAGAAACTCATCATAAAGATAATAAATAATAAAATTAACCCAAAATTAAATCAGAACACTGTAATAAACCAAAGTTCATATTCAACATGTAGAATTAATATCAACCCTGATAATTTATTATCTTATAATACATACACTACTTCACTTTACTGATCCCGCGTGTATACACGCTTTCATTCACACCAACCTACACATAGATATGAGAATACTAAATTTACAAAATATGATCAATCTCAAAACGAGATCTAAGGCTTTTAGTCACATATCTTTTCAGTATTGCAGAACCCTTATTTAGTCAGTCATCATTAAACATATTTACTCACTCATTGATCAGATTTGCACATATTCAACTTAGCAGCATATACAGTATTTAAGCAACCTAGATCTACATGAAGACTTCATTGATAGACAACAGAAATATAGTAGAAATAAAAAAATAACCTCTCCAGAAAGCTTCAAAAAACCCTGATTTCCATACGCGCTTTTTCTGAGACAAGGCCGCGTATATATACGCACTTTCCTCGAGACGAACTAGTGTATAGATTTGTAAATATTAATTTTGTAGAATGTTTCAGATCTATAGACTTACCTGAGTTTGTTCACTTAGTTTAGCAAACATGCGCTAGGTCACAAATCCAACCATCTCATAATTATATCATGTAAGTACATAGTCATTTTAGGTCTAGAGATCCTGATCCATCATTGTATCCAAGGGTGCATCATAGATTCGGATCTACCACTAAAACAGAGTTCATCCCATGAAGATATAATTCATAGAGAAGTATTCAGTGGCATCCCTTACACATGCACACACCTTGCACTATGATATTCTTCTCCTTATATAGATTTAGCCTTTACCAATACCATGATCCAAAACCACACAACTGCTGATGGTATTCTTGGAATGAATCAAATAGATGACACAACGCTCAATACTGTAGGCTAATACCATGGTAATGCCCCTTGGTATCATAATTTTAGAGCGCAAAAGATATATGCGACTTGTATTCTTCATAATCGCGTGTATACGCAACTTATCTTCATAAAAATTGCATAAATACTAATTCTGGATGTATACGTGGGTTGCCTGTATACCAAGTAGTGTATTTACCCAGGTTGCCTTCATCAAACCTGCGTATACATTGAGAAATATTTTCTGTTTCATTTCTCTGACACTTACTGTAATTCCTTTCTCTGTCACATCTAAAATGACCTTTAGAAACATCATTTTTTCATCTTTAACAAATAGATTGCAATCAAAATGAAAATCATTAAATAGGTTTCCATCAAGGACAACTGCATTGAGTAGGTTTCCATCAAGGACAACATATTTCATCATAATTCCAACAATCTCCCCCTTTGGACTTGATGGCATCCAGTTGGTGTTTGATCACAACAACGTGTAGATACCTGATAGATACATCAATCAAAAACAATATTATTCAAACACCAAGTTACTCTCCCCCTTTCAAATCATGGGCAAAGGGCAGATCAATACCAAACCAAGGTTTCTCTTTCCTTGTAGAAAGACGAGCTCTACATATCTGATGAGCACCGTATTGACCATGCTCCCCCTGAGTTCATGCTAAATCTTGAGACATATTTTTCAATGAAGTACATGAATTTATAACTCAACCGAGTATCACCATTCCTATCACCAAGGACTCATACTTACATCAATGATCCAACCAAATGGAATTGCATATTTGACTCAACTACCCAACTAAGTAGGTTTACAAATTTGAACAATTCCTTACATGATTGAATATAAAAAATTTACATCATAGGTCTTAGCATGACCTTTTCATCAAATAAAATATATGAATTTGTATAACCATGACTAAAATAATCTCAAAGAGGAAATCATAACACAACAACCAATAAAAATGCAAAAATGCATCCTTTTCAATCAAAGCGGGTGCTCCCCCTAAACTTGTGCATCCTGAACACCTTCAACAACCAATTCATAAAATCATCTTAATCAAGGAGATAAATATCAAAGAAGGGTACAATAATATGAATACTAGAACAATAACAGAGACTTACCCAACAACACCACAGACTATTTTGAAAATTGAGCCAGAGAAATTCTATCAGCAAAAACCATATGCGGTTTTATGCACAGAAACTCGCATATATATGCGATTCACCTTTATGAAACCAGCGTATCAAAATGAATATTTTGAAATTAAGAAGATTTTATAAGAGAGGCAGAGACAACTCCCAGCTTTTGTCTGAGATATTTGAATGCTTTCTTGGGAAGATGTTTAGTAAATATATATGCAACTTGTTCTTTGGAGGGAACATACTCCAATTTAACCTTTTGTTCAAGAACTTTTTCACGTAGGAACTGATACTTGATAAGAATGTGCTTGGTCTTGGAATGCATAGCAGGATTTTTCGAGATACTAATGGCACTTGTATTATCATATAGAATGGAGATAGGAGGTGAACATTTGATTTGAATATCTTGTAATGTCTGTATCATCCAAAGAATTTGTGTAAAACATGATACGGCAGCCACATATTCTACTTCCACTCTAGATAAGGCAATAGAAATTTGTTTATTTCTGAAAAAAGAGACTAATCGAGGCCCCACATAGAATGCACCACCACTAGTGCTTTTCTATCATCAACATTTCCTGCAAAATCTGCATCTGTGTAAGCATGAAGAGTGAGATTGACATTCTTTGGATACCATAGACCAAAGTCATGAGTCCCTTGTAGATATTTGAATATTATTTATACAACCTGAAGGTCAGACTATTTTGGATTAGCTTGGAATTGTCCAACAATCCCAACTGCATGCATAATGTCCGGTCGTGTCCTAGTTAGATAAAGCAAATTCCAATCATGGATCTATACTTTGGTTGATTCACCATGGGAGAATCATCATGAGAACTGAGGTTACATCCAGTTACTATTGGAGTACTCACAGGTTTGCAGTCTTCCATCCCATACTTCTTCATAATTTTCTTGAGATATTTTGCTTGTGATAGAAGTATGCCATTTGTTTCTTGTTGCACTTGTAAGCCAAGAAAGTATGTTAGCTTCCCAAGTAAAGACATTTCAAATTCTTGCTGCATAACAAAAGCAAATTTCTGACTGATGGAATCTTCATTACTTCCAAAAATGATGTCATCAACATACACAACAATAATCAATAGTTTATCATTCTCTAATTTTGTGTATACATTACTGTCAATAGATCCCTTTGTGAAACCTTATTGTTGAAGATATTTGTCAAGACGATAGCACCATGCCTGAGGAGCCTGTTTGAGACCATATAAAGAATTTTTAAGTTTGCAAACAAGTTTTTCATCATTTCCCAAAATGAATCCTTCTAGTTGTTCTATATAAACTTCTTCTTCTATATCACCATTGAGGAAAACATATTTTACATCCATTTGATAAACGTTGAATGGTTGAAAACTTGAAAAAGAAAGAAAAATTATTATGGCTTCAAGTCTGGCTATAGGAGAAAATGTTTCTTCAAAGTCTATACATTCTTGTTGAGCATACCCTTTACAAACAAGTCTAACTTTGTTTCTAATAACGTCTCCAATTTCATTTAACTTGTTTTTGAATATCAATTTTTTTTCCAATAACATTTTTATCATGTGGTCTTGGAACCAATTCCCAAGTATGATTATTTTAAATTTGATCAAATTCTTCATTCATGGCTTGAATCCAACATTCATCTTTACTAGCTTGTTTTACATTCTGTGGTTCAATAGTGGATAAGAATTTCAGATAGCTAGGAGACCCTACAAAATTTCTTCTTGTTTGGACACCTGATCCCTTTTCTCCCAGAATTTGAGATTCTGGATTATTCTTTTGAACATACCTGGATGGAGCCTTTTAAGATATATCTTCTTCTGGTGCTTCATTGGGTTCTCCTTCTATATTGTTTCTATTTGATGAGGGAAAATATACATCATCATCATCTTTATTTTTTGTTGTTATTTCATTTTTAGGATATGTGAAAGACTCGTCAATTATAACATCAATACATTCAACAATCTTCCGAAGTATTTTATTGTAACATTTATATTTTTTACTTCTAGAAGAGTAACTAAGAAATATTCCTTCATCTGCTCTAGGTTCAAACTTACCAAGTTTTTCATCATTGTTCTTGATAAAACATTTTCTTCCAAAAAATCTAAAATTCTTTACAGTGGGAATATTACCATACTAGAGCTCATAATGAGTTTTATCACTATTTACATGAACATGAGCCTTTTTAAGAATATTCAGTGAATTATGTGTTTCTTCACCCCAAAAGGTATCGGGAGTTACAGATTCATCAAGCATAGCACGAGCCATATGTTGAATTTTTCTATTCATTCTTTCTGACACACCATTTTTTTGTGGGGTTCCAGCTATAGAAAATTGTGTTTTTATGTCATGATTTTCACAAAAATCAAAGAATTCATCTGATATATATTCTCATCCTCAGTCAGAACTAAGAAATTTTCTTAGATCTAATTCATTTTCAAATAGAGCTTTGAAGATCTTAAATGTTTCAAACTCTTCATCTTTACGTTTTAGTAAACCGATCCAACACATTCTAGAGAAGTCATCAATAAATAAATATAGTATTGTTCTCCACGGGTTGACTTTTTCCTTACAGGACCACATATATTAGTATGTATAAGTTCAAGAGGCTTACTTGTTGATCCTTCTTTGGCATTGAATTGCACCCTGGTTTGCTTGCAAAATTGGCATGATTTTCATATGGTACTTTCAGGCAGAGTGTTTGTTTAGTCAATTTAATGTCTTAAATTTTTTGCATTAATTAGCAATCGAGGTTTGTAAACTGATGAAGTGTGGTGCACTGTATGTGCTTAGTTAACCTGTTTCTTACTTCGTTGTTTTGTATTTTATGTTATTTTCGGGGGTTTTTGTTCTTTGATGTCTAAGGATATTTAATCTAAAACTATAAAAATATTTAAATGAATCTAATGATTTTTAAGAAGGAAGAAAAGGAAGTGTTCCTAAGCTAGTCTAATTTTCATAAAAACAAACTAAAACTGTTGGCTAGTTAAGATCTAATTTGGAAAATAGAGCATATATCTTATCCTATTATTAGTCCTATTCCATGGATTTAATTTTAAAAACTAAGATTGAAATTGAAGTGCTTGTCTTAAGTAAAAGTAGAAAATGAAAACAACTAATGTACTTCTGGTTACTCCAACATTCAATTTTGAGGTTTGACCTTCTTGAGATGATATTAAGTAACTGTATGCACTTAAACTTCTGATTTCCTAGAACAGTAAGAAAAATATGCAAAGGAAAACATCTAATGTATGTTTAGATACTTCCAACATTCAATTATGAAGTGTGATCTTCTTGAGATGGCGTCAAGTAACTAATTATACCTATGATCTAGAAAACAAAGTAAAATATGCAAAAGGTAACTTATTAATTGCATTCATTAAACATTCAACCATTCTGTCTTGAAACATGATAATCAATCTCTTTTATAATGAATTTTATGAATATCAATGATGCAATTGAGTGAGGATCTGAAAGAAAAATGTGAAAAAATGTAAAAATTACTAAAAAAAACTAATGTATATTTGACTTTTCTGCAACATTCAATGTAAAGTATTGAGATGCTATGTGAGAAGTCAATTATGCCTTAGTCTCTAAATTCCTAGAAAGAAAATAGCAATGTGCAGAGTAAATTCAATCACTGTATGAATTATATATTTAACCATTTAGTTGACGATCATTATCATGGAATGGCTTTGAAAACATCCATTAACACAGTTAATTGACAATTCTGTTCTAAAAGAATAAATAACAAGACAGTAAGGAAGTTAAGCAATTGTGTATTCTTATTACTTGAATCTCAATTTGATTTGAAAACAGAGTTATCTATCTTCACAAAATATCTTAGAAGAACAAGGTTGCACAATTGTGATTAATGTTATGCTATTGATAAAAAACTGGAATGAAACATTAACCTAATTAGAAAACAGATTTGCTGAAAACAGAGTAATGGAAATTGAACTAGAAACAACAAATGAAAAACCTCCTCCAGTGCATGGGACCTCTGCAACTGATTTCGATGAACTGCTAGCTAGTTAAGGATGTAATTAAATAATCATTGGAAACATTAACTTTGTGTTATGATAAAATGAAGTCTTGACACAGAGTATCAACAAAAATCTTAGCCTTAACACTTAATTTCTGAACTGTGCTCTCAGTTTTGTACAACCGATATTTAAAGGAAACTAACATAACAGTTTGTGAGATAAACTTGCTACATGTGGCTAGTTTGAATTAGAATTTCAATAGGACTGTTAGACTCTTGATTTGCTATGATAGAGAAAATCAAGAGTCATATTTCTTTTGGATAACGTACTTTGACCACACCTTTGACCATAATCTTAGGCCTTCTTTTCTATCGATCTGGACCAAGTGAATAGGATATAATCCATGTAGAGATGATTCTAGAAATTCCCATGTTTCCCAATTCTTCATTTGACACCTGGAACCTGCCAAACCATGAGAGTAGCTACGTAATCCACAGTTAGCTGCAGAATAGGCTGCATTCTATAGCTGAATTGCAAAAATATATCCAAATAGCAAGAACATGAAAATATAATATGGCAATAATTTTAATGCATCCTTAAGACAAAACCTAGAATTTATAATTGATTGGGGTTTGTGATCTTATGAGAAAGTGATGGAAAGAGGTGATAAAAACTGTGAAAGTGAGGGTAATTCTGAGGTTCAACAATGATGTTGAGTAGATCACGAACAAGTTTGAGTCTGCTGGATTTTCTTATTTGAGAGAAGCTCAAATGTCCGAATCTTATGTGCCATAACCAATTTTTTATAGATTTACCTAAGTAGCATTTCCCTTGGCCACCTTTCAATATATACAGATTGCTTAGTGTTCTAGTTCCTTTTATTACTGTTTTTCCTGTGTCAAGTTCACATACTACACATTCTTTTGAACTAAAGGCCACTTCATTTCCTTGGTCACACATTTGGCTTACACTCAACAAGTTATGCTTTAACCCATCCACATACATAATATTGTTAGCTTTAACCTTTTCTTTTAGAAACACAAAACCTTTACCCTTAATGATAGCAGGAGAGTCATTTCCAAAAGTAACATTCTTTTCTTTCTCTAATGCATTATATGAAAGAAGTTTATTTTTATCACCTATCATGTTTTTTGAGAATCCGCTATCAATGTACCATTGATTTTCTTCTCCTTCTGCAAATAATGCTATGCCATAGTTTTCAATCTGTGAATCCTTCTTTCTCCATACCTTGGAATTTGTGGGTATATGTTCTTTTGGCTGAATTTTTCTCTTGCATTCAGATTCTTCATGTCCAAAGTTATTGCAATAAGAACATTCAATTTCGACTCGAAGAGGAGAAAATTTGTCGTAAGTATTCTTCTTTACTCTAGTCTCATTTCTTTGTTTTCTAGCTTCTCTAGTCATGATGGTTTTGTATGCAACACACTATACCACTTTATGACCAAAATTATGACATGCAAAACATTGTCCATTAAAGAAGAAATTTATACGATCATGAAACCTTCTATTTGTGTTTACTTGCTAATTGATACTTCTATTATTGTTCTTCCTTGAATCGAAGTGATCATTATTTACCTGTGTAGTCTCTTTGTTCTTTTGTTGAGTGAAAAAATGTTGCTGGCTGGCTTTCCCTGCATTTAGATAGCTTGGTGCTGAAGACTAAGAGGATTCTTCGATATATCGAAGACTTGTATTTACAAGATGAGAGCGTTGTACCTTGATAATTTCATCTAAGGTTTTAGATCCTTTAGCAAATATAAGATTTGAGGTTTTCACTTTCTCAACTTCCTTTCTTAGAGTTACTATTTCATGTTCTAATTTCTCATTATGCTTCTCCTTTTCTATAAGCTGATTCTTTAGAGTATCTATGGCAATTTTGTTTTGTTCCAAACATATTTTGAGTTGATTTATTTCTTCAAGAAAATAATTTTCTTCTAATGAATCCATAAAAGTATCTTTAGCCTCACTAGAGTCTTTTTCAAAAGCCATGAGTAGTCTAATATCTTGATCAGATTCTCCTTCTTCACTATTTGATAGACCATCACTATCTTCATGAGTATAATAGCTTTATCTATTGATAAAATATTTCTTATTTCCTTTTTCCACTTCCTTTCCCTTTTCATGATTATTTTTATGGGGACATTTAGTAGCATAATGACCAACTCTTCCACAAGAAAAACATTTAAAAGGAAGCTTACCTCTGAACCTTCCAGTTCCAAGTTGTAGCTTCTTTACAAAATTTATCTCATATTCTTTTGAAACATACCTTGATCCTTCTTTTTCTTCTAGTTCCTTTCCTTTTGCAACATCTCTAAATACAATTTATTTGACTTTAGATGGACCTCCTATCCTCATTTCACATGCAGTCATAATCCCATGAAGTTGAAAAATAGTAAGATTTTGTAGATCCTACTTCTCTTCAATAGCAGACACTTTTGACTCGAATTTTGGAGTTAGAGATATTAAAACATTTTCTACTAGAGTAGTGTCAGTTATGGTTTCTCCTAGATTTCTCGTACAATTTACAATATCATCTAGAAGTAAAAAGAAACTAGAAATTCTTTCCTCATTATGCATTCTGAGTTTTTCATATTGTATTATGAGAGTTTTGAGTTTAGCACTTTTTACCTTGGAATCACCTTTATAGCTCATAATGATTTTGTCCCATATCTCCTTTTCTGTATTCAACTACATGACTTTGACAATACTAATTCAGTCAAACTTCCCAATAATGCATTGACTGCCTTTGCGTTGATTTCATAGTTCTTTCTTGTTGTTGGATCTGTTGGAACTAAAGTTGGATATTGATAACCTCCTTCAACTATAGCCCATACATCCGCTCCAAGAGACTAAATATAGGATCTTGTCCTTGTCTTCCAGAAGATTAAATTGTTTTTGTTGAAGAGAGGAGGCATGATAGATGCTATTCCATCTTGATTGCTCATCTTAGCTGATCTTCCTTCTAGCGATTAAGCTTCCTCAGAAGGACTTGCTCTGATACCAATTGTTGCGAAAAATACTGAGAGGGGGGGGGATGAATCTATATTTACAATAATCACAATATTTTACTTTTCTCTTACTGATTTATATACGCGACTTTGATTAACCCAACTAGCGTATATACACAGATACACTAACATAAACTTGCGTATACTGAGATACATTTCTTGTTAGATGAACTTTCAGAAACATTATTTAACCCAGGTTATCAGTTATGCACTAGATATTTAAGTAGTAAATATGTGCAGTAATAACAGAATAAATCATCACATAAGAGCATCACACATGAACACCAAGATTTAATGTGGAAACCCAACTCGGGAGAAAACCACCATTGTTTTCATCTCTATCTTCAATATTTATTATATGGAAAATTGCTTACAATATTGTACTGATGCAATCTCATATCAGTACGCAGGCATCTACTTGTAGAAGGCTATAACCTTCTCTCGTTCTCTAGCCGCTACTGGAAGGGAGCTCCAACCCCCTGATTTCATTTACCAGCCACTACTGGAAGGGAGCTTCAACCCCCTGATAAGAACACCAACTTTGTTATGCATAATTATGAATTACAGATAAAATATTCTTCCCTATATGTGGTTCTCATATAGAACAACAGGTTAAAGACTTTGCAGCTACTTTTCCTAAAATAAATAGACACACAGAACAACTCAAGAAACTTACTTGGAGTCCAAGCGCTTCCAATTCTCCTTTTGTTGCTCTTGTTGTAGCTTCAAATCCAAGCTAGATTTCCAAAATATTTTCTACAAGAATGAACACTAAACAAAAAAGAGATAGCAATATACAGATGTCTATTAAAGTTATTCAGTAAAATTAATGAAACATGAACCATATACATCATATAATAATTCATAATATGAAAGACAAAAGCTTATACATAAACATATGTGTGAAAGTAAGCAACAATATTTATTAATGGATAGAACGGGAGGTTACAACCCAGTGATTGATTTGATGTCACCATCTCCAACAGCATCCTAGCCTCATCACAATGCACATCTCTCCAGTAGCATGTTACACAAATCAACTCCTCAATTGAAATTCCACCAACATTTCTCTACTCAAATTATTCCTTACCAAGCACTAGGATATGAGCTCAATTTATAGAGGAGCTGAAGGTAATTTTACAATCCAATTACTTTCTAATAATATGCAAGACATTTTCCCAGTCTCAGAGGTATCAAATGGACACATGGATTCAAATTTTGGCACATATGCACTCTTCTAGAAGGCACTGGCCAAGTGGAGATTCCGAAACAATGATAATTTCACTCCTAAATGACCAAGAACCATTGAGTGTCGGGAAGTGCTTTGCAGAGCACCTTTGAATGGAGGTACCTGCATATGCAACGCACTTAGCCCCTTGAGAGACTGTGTTGGTGAGCTCATAGCTCTTGGAAACATTGCAGATGGAAGTCATAGATGATTTGTTCTTGTTCTTTGTCTTAGGGCATGTAGCAACTGAAATGATAGGGGATGATAGACCCTATTCATCGGTCCTGAGGATGATGTCTAGTTAACCAGGTCATTGGGAATGGTGCCCAAATTGACCTATAACAATTTCCCCCTAAAGCATGAAGTCAAAATAATAATAACAATATTTTGATTGAGATGCTTTACACTATGATGGGCTAGAGATGAAGCGGAGTGGTGACCTGCATCAATATTACAATACATTACATCATGATATATCCTCTTAATCATAAATTTTTGAGGGAAGGCATTCCCATGCTCAGCACATAAACTATCTAATAACATGTACATAATTCAAAAATTCGTCTACATTGGAATGTTTCCTAGTACAGACATGCCTACAGATATAGGCCTATGTTCGGATGAAAATCTGTATGTAAGGTAACTGTACAGATGATGTGTACAAAAATCCTAAAATCGCAGCCCAGATGGCTGAAACTAGATCCGGGGTCTTCTTATCTCATTCACTCGATCATTCAGGTACAAGTCTAGCCATGCGAATATATGATTTGTAGTCGAAAATGGTAAGACATCATTGGATTACTAGCTAATGATGTGAGTTGTTAACAAACTCGAGAGAATCGCCATTGATGTTAATGGCTCTCAAGGTACTGCAGTACATTTTGTAAGGTGTGAATAGATGATTTGATGTCGAATGCCAAACAAAATATTTCGGTCAAAAGTTCAGAACTGAGGATATTGTCAATGTTGTAACAAGCCTCATGGTACTGTAATATGATGTTTCTAAGTGAACTTCATGGATAATGATTTGTCATCGACAGGAAGCCACCTTATTGTGAAATGAAAGTCATTTATTTCAGAGACAAAGGTATGACTTGATATAGCAATGTTCAGGGATGACTGTTATGAGAATGAAGGTTTATGAGTATTGCAGAAGGATGAGTATTCATTGGATGACTTCTCTTGAACATATCGACGACACTAAGATGAGTTGGCAGCATTGACCCAAAACCGAAGTGAAGGTATGAGGAACCATAGGTATGAATGAACTATCAAGAAGATTACCCAACCCAAACAGTCACGGTGATGGAGTGAAGTGTCATGTTCAAGAGTGACCTGCTACCGTAAAAAGTTTTGTTCACTGTACCAAATATTCCTTGGTCATTTTTCGACCAGCACCTCTTTATTTTTTAACAAGCTTTAGGAGGATAACATATACTTGATCTATAATTCAACCCTTCGGGAGAATAATATATCGCTATTTAATAATTTAACGAGTCTAGCGATGAATGAAACTCGATTCTTGCCATGATCAACAAGTCTGTCGCTATTTTATGTTTTAACGAGCCTAACGACAGTGACAGCCCAATCCTTTTTCATATTTAGAGAGTTTGAAAAAGAGGATGGAAGAAAACTCCATAAGTACTTTTTCGTAAAGTTGTCACTCAGATCCAAAAAAGTGTAAAATAATATCTGAGAGAACCTCTTTAGTCATGTTGGACCAAGGTATTCCTTTTTCATAAATAATCTATCTCAGTTTGGAAAAGGGTTAAACTTATACTGATTAGATATCAATTCATTTATTTTTACGAGCTCGAAAATACAAGTGCTCGGAAATATTTTCACATTATCAGAGTCTAAAAAGAGCTGAAAGAAGACTCCAGGGGTTCCTTTTTCGCTGTTATCAAAGCTCAAAAAAGAGATAAAAGTGTGCTTCAAATCCGTTTTCGTTTTTAACAAAGCTCAAAAAATAAGGATAAAAACTATGATTTGTGGTCAAATCATTCTTGAAATAAATATGTGCGATTAATCCATTCATCAGTTGTAAAACTAGTTTAGAACAACATCAAATGGATCAAAAATACCTGCTTCATGATAAAAATATAATAAAACCATAGTCACAACAATAAATTTTCATTGCGAATAATCAAATGACTAATAAAAAGAGTTTTACTATTCATTTTTACCATTCAAAAGTTACCATTTTCATTTTGGATCTCTGAACCTGTTTTTTCCCCCAACTTCAGTTGTTGATTGGGTGTAATAGGTAAGAATTTTTTGAATGCCCCTGCAAGAGCACATGTCGAATTCCCCTTGCAAGAGCACATGTAGAATTCCCCCTACAAGAGTAGGTGCCCCCCAAGCTTCATTTCATTCACCTAAGTAGATTACTGGTTACTAATAGCTGGAGGGAATGAAGGCTCATTTACGAGATCAGATGGAAGACTTGTCATAATTAGGAGAGGAATTGTTTCATTTTTTAACGAGCTTGACACAGGAAAATACTATGCTCATGGCATGTTTCATTTTTTTAACGAGGTTAACACAGTAAAAGAACTATCCTCAGAGGCACTTGTTTCATTTTTTAACGAGGTTGACACAAGAAAAAAAAAACTATCCTCATAAGAACTTGTTTCATTTTTTAACGAGGTTGACATAGGAAAAGAACCATCCTCATAACCTGTTTCATTTTTTAACGAGGCTGACGCAATAAAAGAACCATCCTCATTGTGTAGTTGGACTAGTGAGTGTCCACTGGAAAAGACGTAGTCTAACAGAGTCATCATTTAAGGAGCTTGATGAGCACCACAAATGATAAGTTATTACATGTGTTGACGGGTCTTCTCCAGGGTTTTCATTCAATTTTGGAATTTCAGAGGGTAATTTATGTGAAATCACTGGCCACCAAGGGGAATAACTGATGGGACCAGCTTGATATTGCATTGAAGATGTGAATAAAGGATCAAGCCGTTCAGAACTCATAAGGGAGGAACCAGATAGGATTCCAGATGATGACATGGGTGAATTCAATGCACAAAACATCGAAGATGAAATAACAGTAGATGTTGTCGCAGCTGAAATAAATGGTCAGTCTGGGATGTTATTTCAACTATGCTCAAATGAACCAATGTATACCCTATAGAATCTACGAGAACTAGAAGTGAAACATGATTGAGGAAAAGACTCATACAGGTAAAGCTCCTACTAAAAATGAGTTGGAGTTAAAGTTGTCTCGTCTTGTGGTATTTCTTCAATGAAAGTCAAACCAGGTGGAAGAACTTCGCCATCAGGCCCAAAATATATTTCAGGTGGTTGGTTGTGTGATATGGGAGACTCAATGGCTACAATAGATTGTGGAAATGACAAAGCCAGCATAACTTGGTTTTAACAAGAATCAATTACTATCCATGAAGAATATAACATGGCTTCCCGAAATATGAGATGACCAAACCTATTTCATTAATCATGGATGATGTCCGGTTGTTCAGCTAACAACGCCCCTAATCACGATGGGATTAGGATCACTTTCATTTGGTTGCGCATCCCGATTGATATGGTACTAACGATTAGATGGATCATGACCATAGTGATATTGAGGCTAAATAAACAAAAATATACAGCAGAGTTTGTAGAAACAAATTTTTCCGACTCTAGTATACATCCAGAATGATGCTTCACCAGAGGTATTGATAGTACTGGTTTCAGTAGAGGAAGATGATGCTTCACCAGAGGTATTGATAGTACTGGTTTCAGTAGAGTGATGTCACCTTCGCCGACCAGGAGTAGCTTTTGGTGGTAAAGGTGGTTTCAATGTTAATCTATGCGAACGACGAGGAAAAGGATTTTGTTCTTCCACGATGACTTATTTATTTCAACAAAAATAAAAAATAAATAAAAAATGGTAATGTCAGGCAAAAGGTTTACCAAGAAACTGTGAACTACAGAATACCTCTTGGCGAACCAAGAAGTACGAGTGGACAATCTCCCCGAATGTTGTGTTCGGTGTATCACAATTTACAAGGTGAATGACTCGGTTAACTATGGATGGATAGAAACCTAAAGTTGTCCTCCCAAATATACCCAAAGGTATGTGGAGGCCCAAGTTCGTATTAGCATTGTCTAATGCGAAACCGCATAGTGAGAGCACCCCTTTATACCTTTCGTACTGTAACACTGTTCGATGTACTCGAAAGTACGTGGATGAGCTATGATATACTTATGTACGTGGAGTGAGGTATCATGCTTAGAATGTATCGCAGACAGTTAACGACAGTTGCTATGTTTTACGACGTTGGAACATGTCTCTAGCCTAGACCTTCTAAATGTTATCGTTATGGTTCCAATGCTTTTTTAGGTAAATTGAGATAAATTTTAAGTTGATCTTGTTTATCAATTTTCCTTTCAAGTTTCACTGCGATGATGTGATGGAAATTCCTAAACTGAAAACTAAAATGATAGAAAACTTTCAATTTTAGTTTTTTCAATGAAAATCCTAGCTACTAGAGGGAAAGAGCAATCAATTTGACAGAAAACAACAAAGAGCACAGCCTAATATGCAGCTTTCCTAATTTGTTCCTATGCAAAACACACAATCCACTATATGCAAATGCAAGTTTTTTTTTTCAGTCTTATTAATGTGAATGCAAAATGGAAACTAAGTGCATCAAATCAATAAAAAAAATGCCTTTTACTTTGAGGAATGAGGAACATAACAACAATTTCTCTTTAATAAGAAAAATGAAGAATAGAACTACAATTTCTCCTACAGGAAACGAAGAATTTAACAACAATTTCCTTTTTCAAAAGGAAATGGATATAATGCAGCAATGAAAATACTTTGAAATTAATTCGTCAATGGTAAAGAAAAACACTTTAAATAAACATTGAACAAAATTTTCTTTCAAAGGAGGAACAGATAGATAGAGTTACGGGTCAATATGAGGCATCAAGCTCTTTAAAACACAACAAACAACAAACTGAAAGAAAATGAAATGACAAAATCAATGGAATTTGGTTGATTTTTGGGGGCAACACAGTCTCTAAGGGGAGACAGTGCAATGCAATGCACCCTAAGTGGGAGATAGTGCTATGCAAAGCACCGTGTCCTATTCAATAGTGCGTTGGACGCAGTAGAGAACAAAAACTCAATTGTAAAACAAAATTCTAATACAAATTTTTATTTCAAAAAGGCTAATATTTCTGAGAAAATGCTACTAGGTAAATAAACAGAGATAAATAGAGGAAAATACACCAAGGATGAACGGTAAAATCCCAGCGGAGTCGCCAATTTTTTATGCAGAATTATGAATTACAGAGAAAACATTCTTCCCTAGATGTGGTGCTCATCTAGAACAACATGTTAAAGAATTTGCAGCTACTTTTCCTAACAATAAATAGACACTCAGAATAGATCAAGAAATTTACTTGGAGTCCAAGTGCTTCCAATTTTCCTTTTGTCGCTCTTGTTGTAGCTTCAAATCCAAGCTAGTTGGCCAAAGTAGTTCCTGCAAGAATGAACACTAAAAAGCAAAGAGATAGCAATATACAGATGTCTATTCAAGTTATTCAATTAAATAAATGAAACATGACCCATATACATTAGATAAGAATTCATAATATTAAATACAAAATCTTATACAGATACATATGTGGGAAAGTAAGCAGTAATTTTTATTAATGGATAGATGGGGAGGTTACAACCTAGTGATTGATTTGATGTCACCATCTCTAGAAACATCCCAACATCATCACTATGCACATCTCTCCAGCAGCATGTTACACAAATCAACTCCTCAATTGAAATTCCACCAACATTTCTCTACTCAAATTATTCCTTACTAAGCACTAGGATCTATGCTCAATTTATAGAGGAGGTGAAGGTAGTTTTACAATCAATGACTTTCTAATAATAGGAAAGACATGTTCCCAGTATTAAAGGTATAAAATGGACACATGGATTCAAATTTTGACACGTATGCACTCTTCTAGAAGGCACTAGCCAAGTGGAGATTCCGAAACAATGAGAATTTCGCTCCCAAATGACCAACCCACCCTTGAGTGTCAGGAAGTTCTTTACAGAGCACCTTTGAATGGAGGTACCTGTATATGCAACACACTTAGCCCCTTGAGAGACTACATTGGTGAGCTCATAGGTGTTATAATATAATCTTCAAATCTTGGAAACCTTGCAGATGGAAGTCATAGATGATTTGTTCTTGTTCTTTTTCTTAAGGCATGTAGCAACTGAAATGATAGGGGATGATAGACCTTATTCATCTATCCTGGGGATGATTTCTAGTTAACCAGGTCATTTGGAATGGTGCCCAAATTGACCTATAACAAGCTTCTATTGGCAGGAAGCTTCTACTTCCACACTAAAGGCTTCAACCCTCAGAACCACTGCAGACCACGTTTCATAAATTTTCACACTAGATCCCACAAATTCAACACAACTCATCATAAAGATCATAAATAATAAACTTAATCCAAACCTCAATCAGAACAGTGAGATCATTGTAACCAGAACACAGTAATAAACCTAGATTTCAGAATCAGCGTGCGGAATTAATCTCAACCATGATCATTCATTATACTGATCTCGCATGTATATGCGCTTTCCTTAACACCAACCTACATATAGATATGAGAATACTAAATTTACAGAATATGATCAATATTAGAACCATATATGAGGCTTTCAGTCAGATATATTTTCAGTATTACAGAACCCTTATTCACTCAGTTATCATTAAACATATTTACTCACTCATTGATCAGATTTGTACATATTCAACTTAGAAGCATATATAGTATTCAAGAAACCTACATCTACATGAATACTTCATCAAAAGACAGCAACAATAAACAAATAACCTCTCTAGAAAGCTTCAGAAAACCCTGACTTCCATACGCACTTTTTATGAGACAAGGCCGCGTATATACGCGCTTTACCTGAGGCGAACTAGCGTATAGATCTATAAATATTAATTTTGCAAAATGTTTCATATCTATAGACTTACCCAGATTTATTCACTTACTTCAACAAACATGCGCCAGGTCACAGATCCAACCATCTCATAATTAGATCATGCAAGTACATAGTCATTTCAGGTCTAGAGATCCTGATCCATCATTGTATCCAAGGGTGCATAATAGATTCAGATTTACCAATAAAATAGAGTTTATCCCATGTAGATATACTTCAGAGAGAAGTATTCAGTAAAATCCCTTACACATGCACACACCTTGCACTATGATATTCTTATCCTTATATATATTTAGCCTTTACAAATACCATGAGCCAAAACCACACAACTTCCGATGGTATTATTGGATGAAATAAAATACATGATACAACACTCAATACTGTGGGCTAATACCATGGTAATGCCCCCTGGTATCATAATTTTAGAGTGAAAAATGTATACACGACTTGGATTCTTCATAACTGCATGTATACACGACTTCTCTTCATAAAAATTATGTATATACTAATTCTGGATGTATACGCGGGTTGCCTGTATACTAAGTAGCATATATACGTGGGTTTCCTTCATTAAACATGCGTATACATTGAGAAATATTTCTTGTTTCATTTCTCTGGTACTTACTGGAATTCCTTTCTCTGTCACATCTGAACTGACCTATAGAAACATCATTTTTTCATCTTTAACAAATAGGTTGCAATCAAAAGGCAAATCATCAAATAGGTTTCCATCAAGGACAACTGCATCGAGTAGGTTGCCATGAAGGACAAAATATTTCATCATAATTCCAACAATGACAATCGAAACCAACTTTATTTCCGGTTGGGGCTTCTAATCCAAACAATGTGAGGTCTAATTGGGAGTTCACATTGGGGATATCCCCTTGGTTGACATATTTCTAGCACCGACACCAATTAGCGCTAGAGGGAGGGCCAAATGACAAGCTATGCATGTTGAGTCAATTTTGAATCTCTCAACTTAAATGGAAATTTTCGAAATCTTAATCCCAAATTGTTTTTTCTAATAGATAAAATCTTTAAATCCCCGTGGAATAAATTGATAACTTGTTAAAGTTGAAGTTTGATGATGAGGGTGAAACTTTCATAGCTCAACATATAACTTTGTTTATTGAATTTTGTGAATATTATGAAATCTATTGTGAAGATGTTTTTAGTAAATTGTTCACCCTCACTCTTAAAGTCTAGGTTAATAAATGGCGTCAGACTTTCCCAGTTTATTCCATTCATTAATTTGAACAAATCCATATGGAAATTCATAAAGCCTTTGATAGATATTATTATCATGATTTTTTTCATAGAATTGATCAACTTATAATGAAACTTGGTGAATTTGTAGAGGATTTTCTTAATATATTGCTTCACCTTTGCTATGAATTTTCCTAGGGAGTGACTGATTCAAATTTTATAATGAAGAAATTTCAGAGTTTGATTCTACTCACCTTGAAATTTTTTGAATTTGAAGCCCCAGATGATTGTAATCTCCCAAATTATGTTGATCATGAGACACCCCAAATTTGTGACAAAGAACCTACTATTCCTTTTGTTCCTTTCCCTCCTCCTTTCTTAGTATCAATTTGGGTCCCTCCTTGTGATTAAGTTAAAATTGAAAAATATGAAAAACAAGTTATTGATCTGTCTCTTCCACATTCATCCCATTCTCATGCTTTAGATCTTATGGGGATAACTTGGAATGGTTCAGTAATTGCAAGGATATTGAGGTGAAGGTTGATATTGTAGTTTTTCAAGGTCATATCGATATGCATAATACAAATCTTGAATCTAATCCAATTGAAAGTAATATTTGCTCAAGGGATACTCTTCAAAATCTACCTTCCATGTCTAATGATTCCTTGTTTCATGATCTGCTTGATAAACCTACTTCAACTCTTAATTATGTCCGACCTATTGTACTAAGTAGTGGTAATATACAAGGTAGTTTCATTTCACATGTAGAGGAGATAAGTGGTGAGTATATATCTCATCTTTCTTCCCTATTTCATGATGGCAAGCTTGCATTTCTAGCTGATCATCGATCTTCTGATCTTGATAGCCTGTCAAATGATTTTAAATCCTTCATTTAAGTTGAGACTTTGGAAAACCATGGCCATGACATCCATGTTTCCATTAACACATATGGTGATTGACATCCAAGTACATCAAACGATAACTTTTTTTTTTTTTAAGGCTTATATTTACGAAGTATTGATTTTAAACCTTCTTCTCATAAATTGAAATCTTCATGTGTGGGATGGGATAATATTTCAAATCAGAATGATTCTGAAATTTCTTCGATTCATGCATCTTCATATATCAAATTTGGAGAAATAAGTTGTCAAGATTTCAAATCTTCACTATACCCTACTGAAGAAAATCAAGAATGCTACATTGGTATGCCTAGCTTCTATTATTATGATGATGAATATAATATCATGGAGTATAACATTCATGTTGATTTTTTTTTTTTACAAGCTCAATTTGATTTAGTTACAACTGGTGTTTCTCCTCCTAAGCCTTTTCATCTTTCCTCACCTCTAGTACACTATTCATTGACCTAGATATGTTAGATAAGTATATTAGACCAGTAGTTTTTCTTAATTATTTAGATCCTTATCCAACTGGTCATGATCACATCTAGGTACAAGATGGTGTGGTCCTACAACCAGAGGATGAAAATATCAAATATATTATTCATGACCGATTCTATTGTAAATATTTTATAAGTTAGGAGGAGGATTTTACAATCCTAAATGATCAAGGGATTTTTTCGATTGATGTATCTCAATTTTCTACCCATCAAGGATCTTATATGTTTAATGTTGAGTCTAATAAAATTAGTGACATTAACAATATTTTGATTGATATATTTGACGATAGTGGTGCATACCTACCTATTAATTTTTCTAATCCACCCAATTTTATGATCCACCATCATAAATTTCAGAGACCTGTCAGGAGGTTGAGGCACTTCAACCCTTGCTGATGGTTATATCAAATTATAATAATCTCGATGAGATAGTTGAAATAAATTAGATCCAATATTTCATGCATTATTCTTTCCTTGACATTCATTCGCTAGATGCGAGATCATTCTTCAAGGAATTTTAGTGTTTTCAAACTAATTTTCTTCATCCTCAAGATAGATCCTCAAATCATATAAAATATTATTGTTTGGTTAATTCTTTATCTTGTTAATCCCTTACATTGCACTTCGGGTTAGGGATCATATATTATACAAATTCCACATATTTCCAAATCCTATCATCTTGATTATCAAGAAAAAGGTCATTTTCGGTTGGAAGATTCCTTCCTGTCAAACATTTCTGAGATCAGTCACCTTCATATAAATTTTGTGCATGTCATGGATCTAATCATTTTTTTCGCAAAATCTCTTCTCTTGAGTGATAGTAAATGATTGAACCATTCATTGAATAAATACCCTTGTGTTGATATGAATACTTGGTTAAATTTGACTCATGCTTCCCATCATTCGCCAAACTGGTATCCTAATTGGTTTCCCATATTTCTAATATTAGAAATTGTCTTTAATAACTTAAGCTTTCATATTGTTGGCATGGTGTCTATTCAGATGCAAAGGGAACCAATGGAGAATCTAGGATCTCATAGTTACCAATCTAATCATGATACGAGTTCTAAAAACTATCTCTCAATTAATCATTTTCCCATTAGCATACCTGATGGTAGTTGTTTTAAATTGATTGATTTTTTTGAACCCAGTGATCTTCATGGTTTATCATTTCATAGTTAAGGTGCTTGTCAGATACTTGTGAAACTTTAGCTTAAGATGATGGTTATGTCAGCTTCTCGCCATCTTGACAAATTTTTTGGATTGAGATCAAATCAAATTTCCCTCAAAATTTTCTCCTTATGTTTCAAATTCTTCTCAGGGTTTTCGAATTGGTTGTTTCAATTTTCGATATCCAATCACCAAATGGTTGGAGAAATCTTTGTTGCAAATAAAAAGTTTTGATCGTTCTTTATGTTTGAAACAAATGAAGTGATGAATGAATGTACATTCACGAGAAAACTTAAAGGTTTATCTTATTTTCATTTCAATAAAAATGGTAAAGCTCAAGATTGGTTAAATCTATTTATTATGGCACTTCTTTTGGTTTATAAGAAAGACCTTCAATTCATTGTGCAAGGTTTTGAAATTGTTATTTTTACTCTTGCACAAAGTTGTATATTGGTTTTAATCGATCACATATTTGTGTTTTCATGTCATGAGCAATTATGGCAACTACATTGGAAATTCAATTACACTAATCAGTAAGCTTCTAGCCCATTAGGTTAGGAGTAGATCTAGGTGCATTTTAGTCCTCTAGTTTCATTGCATGACCCTACATTTTACCCTACACTATTCCTTGCATTTGGTTTGTTTGCTTTTTTTTTTTCCCATGCTCCTTTTCAATTAAGGTTTACTGTTGAAAATGCAACAAGATGATGGAGCTTAGTGAAATGAATTCGCGTTCACTAAGTAGGCCCACATGCTATTTTTGGCGCAATGGTATCAGAGTCTACATGGTATCAGAGTAGAATTGATCATCGGATCTATTACAGTGATTACAATTATTTTCAGTAGACAGAGTCTGTAACGGGCCAGGTAGCCTCTGGATCCATCCTTTCTTTGAAAGGTGATATATCCAGTAAATGCCCTTATAGTCGATCTCTGTGCTAGAAATAATTTGTTCTCACAGATCCAGAAGCAGCTAAGTTTTGAGCTTGGAATTTGAATTTGCAGCAGAATTTTGAATTTGAATTTACAGTAGTTTTCTTGGTGCCAAAGTTGAAATGTCTTTCAACGGATTACGACTGGAATATGCCCTTGAGGGCAGTTCGAATAATGTTTCATGGAAGGACCGGATGGAGGCGGTATTAGATGATAACGGGTGAAGGAGTTCATAGAAGCTGAGATCCCAAAGCCTACTGATGCTGCTCAAGTTGAGGCTTGGCAAAAGAAGATGGCGAAATGTCGAAGAATTTTGTTGGAGGGCGTGAAGGATCACATTGTATCTAGCATGCATGGAAAAGCTTCTCCATACTTGATGTGGAAAGCGTTGACAGATTTATTCCAGAGCAAGAGCGACCAGAGGAAGTTGGCGCTCAAGGATAAAATCAGACACATAAAGATGGAGAAAGGCGACAGTATGCCCAAGTACCTCACGAAGTTCATCCAATGCAGGGATGAGCTGGGAAGTGTGGGGGTGACTGTTGATGATGAGGAATTGGTGAGCTTGGCTCTCCTTGGTCTTCCGAAGAGTTGGCATGCCTATCAGGATTCTGTCAATGGTCGGGAGAAATTTCCACGATGGGAGCGACTTTGGTCGGATCTTGTGCAAGAGGAGATAAGGCGGAATACCAGAGACGGATCTTCATCAAAGGCATCTGATGAAGAAAATTGCGTTTTGGCTGCCAAAGCAAAGAAGGGGAAGAGAAAGAAAGCTTCTCATTCCGATGTGAAAGGAAAGAAGCAGGACATGTCTAAGGTGAAGTGTTTTCACTGTCACCAACACGGACATTATGCCACAAATTTTCCGCAGAAGAAGAAAAATAAGCAAGCTGCTGGATCTGCAGCGGGAGAGGCCTTAGCCTCGCAGTTTGAGCTGGATTTTTCACTGATCGCATGCTTGGTCTCAAGTGTGATGGGATTAGTATGGTTCTTGGACAGTGGTGCGTCTTTTCACATGACTGGAGATCGAGATCCGTTTTCAGATCTAGATGAGAAAGATCTTGGAGTGCACATCGAGATGGGCGATGATGGTAGATACATTGCGACCGGTATCGGTACCATTTCCTTTGAGAGGGAGTCTGGTAAACCCTTCGTATTGAAGGAAGTGATGCATGTTCCAGGATTGAAGAAGAATATGATCTCTGTGGCGATGTTGGAAGACAAGGGGTACGATGTTGTCTTCAGCGAAGGAAACGCCTTCCTACGCAGTAAGAAGACTGGAGAGACCCGGATGATAGGGGTTCAAGTCAAGAACCTTTATCAGTTGCAAGTAGGAGATAAGGCGGAATACCAGAGACGGATCTTCATCAAAGGCATCTGATGAAGAAAATTGCGCTTTGGCTGCCAAAGCAAAGAAGGGGAAGAGAAAGAAAGCTTCTCATTCCGATGTGAAAGGAAAGAAGCAGGACATGTCTAAGGTGAAGTGTTTTCACTGTCACCAACACGGACATTATGCCACAAATTTTCCGCAGAAGAAGAAAAATAAGCAAGTCAAGCGGACTGCACGGAGAGGCCTTATCCGCAAATGAGCCGGTGATTTTTCACTGATCGCATGCTTGGTTTCAAGTGTGATGGGATCAGTATGGTTCTTGGATAGTGGTGCGTCATTTCACATGATCGGAGATCGAGATCTGTTTTCAGATCTGGAGGAAAAAGATCTTGGAGTGCACATCGAGATGGGCGATGATGGTAGATACAGTGCGACCGGTATCGGTACCATTTCCTTTGAGAGGGAGTCTGGTAAACCCTTCATGTTGAAGGAAGTATTGCATGTTCCAGGATTGATGAAGAATCTGATCTCTGAGGCGATGTTGGAAGACAAGGGGTATGATGTGGTCTTCAGTGAAGGAAAGGTTTTAATGCGCAGTAAGACAACTGGAGAGACCCGGAAGATAGGGGTTTGAGTCAAGAACCTTTATCAGTTTCAAGTAGATGGCTGCGCAGCAATGGCATGCAAGGCGGAAGCAGTGGTGAGCCGGGATGATGGCGAGCTGTGGCACAGGAGATTGGGCCACCTTCACCATGGCGCTTTGAAGATACTGCAGCAGATTTCTACTGGGCTTCCTAAGGGCACTCTTGCGCAGTCAGATCAGTGCAAGGGGTGTACCTTGGGAAAATTTGTGAAAGCCACCTTTCACGAGAAGGATAGTCGCGCCACGACGATCCTTGAGAGAATTTACACAGACGTGTGTGGACCTTTCTCAGTAGCTTCGACAACAAAGCACAGGTATTATGTGATATTTGTTGATGATTTTTCTCGTAAGTGCTGGATCTTCTTCATGCAGAAGAAGAGCGAGACATACTCAAAGTTCTGTGAGTTCAAGGCACTGGTTGAGAAAGAATCGGGGAAGCAGGTGAAGGCTCTTAGGAGAGACAATGGTGGTGAATTCATCTCTGGCGGATTCAAGGACTTTTGCAGTGCAGAAGGAATTCGAAGAGAGCTCATAGCACCTCATAACCCATAGCAGAACGGGGTTGCTGAGCGGAAGAATAGAATGATCGTGGGTGCTGCACGGGCAATGTTGCATGAGCAGGGCCTACCCATTCACTTGTGGGCAGAGGCATGCAATACTGCAGTATATGTGCAAAACCGTTGTCCTCACAGGATACTTGGCATGAGTACACCCGAGGAGGCGTTTTCTGGTAAGAGGCCTGATATTTCCCATTTGAGGATTTTTGGTTCACCTGTTTACATTCATATGACGAAGGATGCCAGGAAGAAGCTGGAGCCGACCGCAGAGGTTGGGATATTTGTGGGGTACACTGATACACCCCACAACTATCGTGTGTATTTTCCAGATAGTCGCAAGACTGTTGTGCGACGGGATATCAAATTTTAGGAGGAGAAAGCCATGAAGTGTTCGCTTGAGAGGGAGCCACACTTGCATGCAGATGAGGAGCTATTAGTTCCTAAGGATGAGCTTCCGGATGTGGATCAGCCATAAGAGGAAGTTCATGGAGTGGAAGAGACCACTCATGCAGCGCCAACCATCAGAGGGCGCAAGCGCACTACAGAAGCTGAGCGACTGGCTCAAGATGCAGAGAAGATTGTAGGACCACCTACAGCACAACGCAGACAGAGACAGTCACCGGATCGGTACACTGGATACATGGCTCTTGTGAGAAAATGTGTCGTGACAGAGCCATCCTCTTTCGAGGAAGATGTGGAGGACCCCGCATGGGTAGATGCCATGGTGGAAGAGTATGATTCGATTGTCAGAAACAGTGCATGGGAGATTGTCCCGAGGCCGGAGGGGAAATCAGTGGTGGGTTCGAGATGGATCTACAAAGTGAAGCAGGCAGCTGACGGGAGTGTGGAGAAGTACAAGGCAAGATTTTTTGCCCGAGGCTTCTCACAGATTGAGGGGATCGATTATGAGGAAACCTTTGCACCTGTCGCAAGGTATTCTTCCATACGGACAATTCTTGCTCTCTCAGCGCAGATGGGGTGGCACATTCATCAGATGGATGTGAAGACTACGTTCCTCAACGGAGTCACTGAGGAGGAGGTGTACATAGAGCAGCCCGATGTCGATATCTTCGCAGCGAGTCGAGGTGGAGCGTACCCAAGAGAGCACCGTACGTTGAAACAAGCACCTTGTGCTTGGTACACTGACAGACAAGCATCACCCGCACGGATTCTCCAAGCAGTGAGGTTGATGCAAACTCGTACTAGATTGTGGTTGAGGGGAAGTTAAGCGATCATTGTACCGTATGTAGATGATCTGATTTTGATGGGTGATGAGTTGTTGATACTTTCATGCAAGGAGGATCTTGCTAGAGAGTTTGAGATGAAGGACTTGGGCCTCCTTCATTATTTCCTAGGATTGGAAATCTGGCAGCACAGTGATGGACTGTTTGTTTCTCAGGGTAAGTATGCCCGAGAAATATTGGAGAAGTTCAACATGCATGGCTGTAAGCCTATTGATAATCCTCTTCCTGGAGGTTGGAGGAAGGAGTATGCTACTTCAGCGGAGGTAGTGGATGCCACTATTTATCGACAGTTGGTGGGGTCGCTTATGTATCAGGTCAATACACGACCCGATATATGCTATGTCACAATCCGCCCTTGCAGCTATGGTTGCTTCTGCCCAAGCTCTTCTGGAAGGCAGGCAAGCATGTATTGCGTTATCTTAGAGGCACATCGGGATATGGCTTGTGGTACAGATAGGAGGATGAGGTGAAGCTTTGTGGCTTCATGGATGGAGATTGGGCAGGGAGCCCAACGGACAGAAAGAGCACATTTGGAGGGATCTTCAGGATCGGGTTGATAGCAATTTCTTGGTACAGAAGGAAGCAGAGATCCGTGGCACTCAGTTCAGTAGAGGCTGAGTATATGGCAGCAAGCTTGGCTGAATGCGAGGCCACATGGATGAGGAAGATTCTGGTCGGGTTGTTCGGGTCACACTTGGAGCCTACTGTGATTTATTGTGATAACCAGAGTTGCATTAAACTCTCGGCTAATCCAGTATTTCATGATAGATCCAAACACATTGACATCAGGTACCATCATATCAGAGATTGTGTGCAGTGGAGAATCATGTTACTTTCATATATTCCCACGGAGGATCAGGATGCTGATATCTTGACGAAGGCGCTCACCAGGAGAAAATTCAAATACCACAGAGGCAGGATAGGGGTTGCAGATAATCCATATCTTGTTGAGAGGGAGTGCTGAGATTGCAACAAGATGATGAGCTTAGTGGAAAGGAGTCGCCTTCACTAAGTGGGCCCGCAGGCTATTTTTGGCGCAAAGTCTATTTTTAGACTATGTCTATTTTTAGACATAGGGATCATGGTCTATGAGTTGCAGGATGCTATTTATGGATGATTGGTCGAGTTGGTAAAAATATATGGACCTCTATTTTTAGACATTGGGCGGTTTCTATTTTTAGACTGCCGGGCTAAAAATAGAACAGTTAAATATTATTAACCCTTAATAATATTTAGACTATAAACATTATCTTATCCTCTTGGAGCACTTCAGTTTGATGCTTGGATGTGGCACATGCAGCTGACAGAAGGAAATACGCTTTTCCTTAGGGTTATTTGAGCTATTGCATGGTTGACTTCAATTAGAACTCATGTGGCAGAGTTTGGTGGAGTTGATGAGCCAGTTGGTGGAGTTGTGTTCTGTTTAAACTAGTTGAACTAGTTGTATTTAGTCTAACTAAAAATACACTAGTGATGAGTGGTGTGAATTAATTATTAATTAATTCACTAATTATTAACTCATAAATCAACTAAAGAACACATCAGTTAACTACAATGCATGGACAGTTCAGTGGAGACCAGTGTTAGAGGTGGGTGAAAGGGTGGGTGTGACTATCAATTGTGACCATGATTGTGCATGAGATTTGCACACACCTTGATGGATATTGCCAATGAGGATTGCGCAGTTGGAGCTAGTGGGATTCGAACTTGGATCTCATTCATTACTCACTTGGATTGCGCAGTAGAGGCAGACAGACTTGTGGAGAATATTTGAACCCATGACTTGTTCAAATCTCAGTTAGTTTGTGTGTAACTTTTTGGAGATAGTACTGAGTACTTGTGAGGAGTATTGTGCTATGTATTGTTACATTTTCTCTATCATTATACTATATAGATAGTTGGGGGTTTTCAACTATTGCTTTCCCCATTACATCCTATGTTGATATGTGTGCTTGATTATGTTTTAATGAGCGCATGCGACTGCTTTCTATTTCCGCATATTGATGATCAATTGTAGAAGAGGTTATGTATTATGCATGAAGCTTAAATAGTGCGTAATCAGGATAATCTCGGTGAATAACTCAACAAATTATTCAAATCTCTACATTTACTTCCACTCTTCTTTTGATTTTATCTTCTTGTTATTCCTTGATTTTCTTTCTTTTATTTAATAAGACACTACATGGATTTTCTCTCGCTTGGCTCAAAAAACAATGCGGAAAAAATTGAAGAAGGAAATTGAGATGACAAACAATGTTTGGCTAATCTGTAATCCTATTCTTTGTCTTGGTATACATATATTTAAAATCAATGTTGTCTGAATTAAAAATACGATTCATTAGACGTAAAGCATTTGGTCAAACTAAAAAAATTGTATCTTTATTAGGATCTTCGTTATTGGCTCAACCTTGTATTTAAATAGTGTTTCGACATGTTAACCAACCGAGTAGAGAAGGGATAGGATAAAAATTTAAAACAATCATATAATTTATGTTATATTTCAAATCTCTTAAACAAGGAACAACATATTCTCCTCTCAAAAAGTCAAAATCCCTCTTCCTCCTATGTTATAGATATTCAATAAATGATTCATGCATATCTTTAAGAAAATAAAATAAAAGGTTGAATAAGAGAAAGGATTCCTGCACAAAGAGGTGAAGCAAGCAACTTCGTCGAGGTATTGTCCAAGCCTACTAGTAGCGAAGTGATCCTTGTGTTTCCTTGAGGTGACTCTGCTAGGGTATTTTCGGGTTCACTAGTAGCGGAGCAACACTGGGGAATCTGCTTAAAAATATCGGTATACTTATTATCCTTCCCCTCTATCAAAACAATTGAGGTATGACTAGTCTTATATTGATTTTTTTGAATTTGAACAAGGAATATAAGGGACTATAACTTTAACCAGGATAAGTGGAAAATTCGAGGAAATTTACATGGTGAATCAATACTTCCTTGAAATATTTATACCTTGCACTCTATGATAAAACATAAACATAGAAGTTGGATTTCCACCAATGTGTTTCCAAGTGTTGTCATTGTGAAAAACACACTCCAAATGTTTTCTTACAGTTGAATTTTTTAGCCTACTTGTGATCCTATGATCTATCATTCCTCAATTTCTCATAGTCATTTCATGGTTGGTTGGTGTTTCTTAGCTATTAGAGTCACCTGCTTACACATGCCTAGCTTTTGATGCACTTACAAGTGATTTTTTTAAAGCAAGCCTAGTAGTTTAAGTGTATATTAGAGAGTCAAACCCTACACAGTCCTAGCTGATAGTGACTGCGAAAAGGCAAGAATCATTCATTGTGAAATTATCTATGGTTGAATACTGCACAATATCTAAGGATAGTGATTGCGCAGTTCCTAGAGATATATATTGCATATTCCTTGTTGATAGTCAGTGCACAATCCCAAGATTAATAGTTCCCAAACTATTGGTTGTGATTGTATCATATCTTGGGCGATTTTTCTTAGTTTTTGCTTTTGTGCACTTTGGTTTTCATTAACATCTCTTTTAATTTTTTACTGTGGTTTTTCATTTCTTTCTTATACAAGTGGTTCTTTTGTGTCCTCTTTTCTATACCACGTGTCTCTTTCACTTTCTTTTAGATTTTGTAAGTGTCGCTGCAAGTGTCGTTTTTTGGCATGGTAAGTGTCGCACGTTGTGAAAGCTAAGTTTTAGGTTCATTTCAAGAAGAAAATTTGGTGTCTATGCGTCCTATTTATCATATAAACATGTGCTACACTCATTCCAAAAGTTTCATGCATTTTTGTACTAGTGTCGTCACTGTCATCGCAAAGTGTACCCTAAGTGTCACACTTGGAGGTAGGTGTTGTTCTGTTGTTGTTTTAATGAGGACATGTTTATTGTGGATAGTAAGTTCTTCCTTGTTAAGTGTTTGATCGTCTATAAATGTGTGATCATGTTCAAGTCATGTTTTGGTCCCATCTCTCTCCTCTCTAGTCCCACACTTAATTCATTTTCTACAACTGATCCTTCTCCAGTAGACCTCCTTCCTGTTGAGAATTTGTAGAGGTTATAAATTCTCTTCTTGATAATTACTTGTGAGCTTGTTTGCTTATGTATTCTTCCTAATTTATTTTTCATCAAGTCAATTACCAACATGAACATGACACAAATGTTTTACGTAGAAGTAATACTTTTATTGTAGGAAGGTAAATCACATATTTACCTTCCTTTTATTACACTTCAGAATTCATTACAATCCTTGCGATATCTGCACTGCAACCTTGTAAGTATCTGCGCTGTATTCTTCTCAATCTGGCTTCATCAATCCGCAGTCTACGCTCTTATGTTTCTTCCGCAATATGTAGACTTCAATCACTTTTGCAGTCTAAACCTTTAGTTACCTTCAGTCACCTCCGCAATCTATACCTTCAGTCTGCACTAAACTCCGCATTAGTTGCTCCTTCTTCCATGCTATTGAACCTCAAACTTCTCCGCATTAGTTGCTCCCTTTTCCATGCTGTCCTACCTCAGACTTGTCTGCAAATCTTAGGTGATCCGCATTCTTTAATCTATTGTACAACCTTAGACAAGTCTGCAATTCTTATTAACTAAAAATCTCAGACATATCTCTGTTCTATTCACTGTCGTTTATGCAAATTTTTCTGGCCTATTTATAGTTATTTGACCCTATAATTAGCCAACCTATTAAGTGAAATTTTGGGACATAATTTGAGCCAACCTTTCCAGCATTTTTCAAGCCGAATTTACAAGATTTATCTCTAACATCTTTTCCAATTTTTATAGGTTGTTTATCTTTGTCTCCTTCTTTTCATAATTACATAGTCAACATGAAGACCGACCTAGTTACATTTTACAACACTCCTTATTAACTAGGGAGGTATTCATATAGTTACATGATCACTTTCAAACTAAAGAGTCTCATAAGAAAAAAAATTGGATTGGTAATCACATCTGTATAGCATCATTTAAACCAACATTGTACTAGTACAAGGCCTTGACTAACAACCCCATCTCTTCAACGAGAAAATGGGCTTCAATGCTAGCGAGACACATGACTTATAGACACCTTCGTCATTGTCTCTCCAAGGTACATACTCCACCGAGGTGTTCCCAAAGTATGACCTTCCGGGACTATTCTTCTCTTGGGTAGCTAGCCCTCAAATAATATCGGTCCCCAACTACTCTTATCTTGAATTCCCGATCACATTCTCAAAGGGTATCGAATTCCAGATGATTACCCAATCCTCCATTCTTTCTTCCCAAGACTAGAATGATGTGTTTATCTGTCCCTCCTAGGGAGGACCTATTACACAAGGGAATGTACTCATTATTATACAAAGAATGTACCTATGCTCATCCTTAGCGATTACCAAGTTTATTCCAAGTAATAAACTTACCATCAGGCTCCCTATTAACCAGAGACCTATGGCAGCAATGGTGAGACCCTAGCTGCTCATGATGAATTCCTATCCTCGATGTCATGGATTTCAGTATTGAGAAATCTCCATATTTTAGCTTCATAGGGCATAGATCATTCATCACTTCCATCCTGAGTCTTGTCAGCTATCAAAGTGATTCACTAGACTTCCTTATCTGGTCCAATGTTGTGCCATGTTGCTTTCCTTCGAATCATCTCCCAGGATCATACATCCTTTCTCATGATTAGCAGCACTGCAAAAATTCATCCAGATAAAAATTTACATATGAACCTTTTAAAACAAAAGTTACCTCAATGATGATCTTTCACCATGACATCTTCATGTAAGCATCAACATCCTTCATACAGATTGACACAACTCCTAATGATATGTTTTTCCAAGGGTCTTCTTCTTTACCGGAATTCTGTTAGAGTCTACATATCTTTCTAGGAGATCTCCTAGTCACATATTATTGGCCTCCAAATGATAACTGCCTCTTGACATGGTTGCATTTCATGATCTCTTCCTCTTTGCACATTCTTGATTCCCAGGAACGTACAACCTTCCTAGTTTCTCGTTCACATACAACCACCTCATATTCAATGAGGACATATTATGTTTATTTGATCTCTCTGTGCATTGAGAGATACCCCTCCATAGATCATACTTCTAAGTACAGAAGTCCATTACCTGCAAGCACATGACATGACTTCAAAACATCCAATGTCAGCATATAAATATATACATACCTCATACCTTTTTCCCTTGAGTCATCCTATAGCAATTTCTCAAGAATGAAGAGCTTCATTCCCTTGGCCTGCTTCATCAATATGTCATCACATCCAGAAATATGTTTCCATGATGACCCTTACTCTTGATGATTTATTTACATTATTAATGTTTGTCAGAGAGGTTTTCATGGAGCTGATTCACCGGGAGCTCCTACCATGCTTAGATCAAGATGCTACATTATCACATAACCAACAGAATTCAATTTATTATTCATAAGTTTGTGATATTTTCTTTGAATCTTATTTTTCTTTTCCTATTGATATTGTCCCTTTAGGACCAAATTTCTTGTAATTTCCATAAGTCTCCCACTTAAACTTTCCTTTTTCTTCTGTGAAAGTTTGAGTGTTTTATCCTGTTAGGGTCCTATAAGTATAGGATTTATAATTTGGAATTGACTTATGATAGTCCTGTAAACATATGTACATACTTTTCTTTGTGCAAATTGTTTTCCCATATTTTTTAAAAAATAAAAAAATAGAAAAGAAAAAAGAGGGGAAAGTCCAAAAAGAAAAATGAAAGGACTTAGAAAAAATAATATACCCCAAAGAAAAAAGCAATAAAACATGAAAGTGTGCAAGTCCAAATGCCACTACTTTTAGTTTTACTGATGATTATGGCAGAGTGTCAATAAATTCCATAATCCATGATGAGTTGAACTATTCAATCTTGACTTGTCATGTTTCAATTTTATTGTTGTAGATAGTGAATAAAGATTAGTCAAGCAGTTTAATCCTCACTAATTACTAGATAGGTAGAGAATAAAGAGGAGCTCATCAATTTAATCTGAGCCCTCGGATGATATAAGGTAGATTTATATAGTTTTTATTGCTTTCAAAAGAATAAAATGTTCAAGGTTTATAGCTCAAATGCACCTACAAAATGGAAGAAAAAATGTTAGATTAAAAGTTGGGTAGATAGAAATAAGTGGGAGAATCATGTAAATACTTTTCACCAGGAAAAATCACTAATTTTCCCTTCCCTATAGTTATTCTGCATTCTAGACTTCCATTCAAAGAGGCTCAGAGCATTTCTCTGACTTCTGTTGGGACTGGACCCAAGGCTCAATGACTGTTAAGTTAAAAATGTTGAACTCCTATTAAAATCCCTAATTATCAGCATTTACCCTACATTCATCCATTTGCACTTCAAGTTCATAAGTAAAGACCTTTTTACTTAATTAAAAGAAAATCTCCTTTTGATTAATTTCCTTCCTTCATAAAAACATAAAAACCCTCCAAAAATATTATATTCTAGGTCAAAGTGGTCAAATCACAAATGATAAAGCTTTGCTTTTTACATTGTCACGTTACTTAGTCATATGGATATATTTTGGTGTTTTCATTATCCTTAGTCATATTAACTTCTAATTTATTTATTAAATCCCTATAAAAAAACCTTATCCTATTAATATAACTCCTTATATTTAAATATTCTCAAAAACCCACTAATATAAGCTTTTTTAACAAAGTTAATTACCCACATGTTTTAAATAAAAACCTCAATTACACCCCCTTTGGCATAAAACTAAAAATATGTGAATATCCTGCACTCTATAGTGATAGACATTTCCATAGTCTATAACTATATAATAAAAATAAAAATACAAAAGGACTTTAGGAATGTTTTATATATGTCTATGCGAAAAATATTTCCCCGATGTATGAAACCTCACGTTTTATACATAAATTAATCCCTTGGTTAATACAATCCGCCTCATGTGCATTTTACCTTGTATATAAACCTTCGATATATATATATATATATATATATATATATATATATATATATAGATATATATATATAATTGCTCATTTCAAACCCTTTGCAAACCCTATACATCGCATATAACCATTACCATTTGATATAAGACTTTGGATATAATACATATGTTACAAAGGTTTTATTTCATTGCCGTGCATATAAAGCTGCCTGGCCCCACATCCTTTAGACCGCAGCTTTTAGACTCATCCCGACTGTTTGCTTCCACTTTTCAAATCTGACGGTGGACGATCATTTTCGCGTCCACAAACCAATCGACTGCAAAATGCCCAAATGAGCGCGAAATGGGCAGTTTTTTCATTACCGCCTCCTATGACGTGTCATATTTTGATACCATTGTGTTCATTTTGCTCAATACCGTTTATCACCCAAACCCAGCTCGAAAACCACTGATGGTTTTCCACATTCATAAAATAAAAACCACTCTCGCCCGAGATTTGACTCGCATTTATGACAGTTTTTCAAAGATTTATAATAAAGATCAAAACCTTTGTTATATGTTTTATTGATGTTATATGCATATCCTGCCGCACTTGACTATTATACACATTCCCGCAGTTATCAAGGATTCCCACTGCATTTTGAAGCCCTGAGTTCCCATTTTAAACCTGATTTCAACTGCTGTCCAACTGTTTGAAGATTATTTGAAGCCATTTCTCTGCATCAGCGTTGCAGGAACTATCCAAGCTTCAGAAGCCCTTCTCACAGCATCAATATACCTGCAAATTAGGTATTTTCCCAAAAATTTCACCTACAATTTCACAATTTGAACCAACAATTGAACTAGTTAAGCTTTAAAGATTGAAATTGCCCATCCATTTTGTCCGAAACATTGAAAAAAGAAGGCAAATCCTTGCAATTTTTTCCCAGAAATTTCCATTTGCACAAAACCTCATTTTGAAGCTAAAATTCTCAATCCAGACCCTTGAAAGACAAATTCCACGGTTGAAAAGGTTTTTAAACCCACATAAAACCTTGAAACCCTTTTCTACAGTCCTAATCATTCAGAAAACCTGTGTTTTCTGTCTCAAACTTGTTCCTTGTGTCCTAAATATCCTAATTGAGCACTAAATTTCCCACTGCTATCATCCTTGCCCATAAAGTTTCTCAATTACCCTCTGTTGAAGAAAAATCAACTATAGAAAACTATATAATCTTGTTGTAGTTAATCTAAAATGACAAAAAAGAAAATTACACCCAAGGCTGGAGGATCCAAGCCTGTTAAACCTAGATGATCCAAACCTCCCAAGACTGAAGCAGCAAAATTCCCAAAGTCTACTTCTGTTATCACTGCTAAGACCACTATGGCTGTAAATCCTCTTCAGCCTCCAGTGTCCAATGAATAAGTTATCCCCTTGGTTGATGTAGATTACAAAATTGTAGACCCTCTAGTAGAATTTAACCCATTAGAAGTTCACAACTGGTGTCATGAAAAGTTCCTAGAAAAAGAAGAAATGCCTCTCTGGGATACAAATTTACCCAAGTATATAGTCCCAGTAACACATCCTGGTCAGGACCTGATAAGACTATGCCAAAGTATTATGTCCCAGAACAAAGATCAATTGTGAATAATAACAGGGAAATCCTTTTTTCTATTACTACAGAGTCAATCAATGAAATGTTGCAGTTACAGTTTGACCCTAGGGCAGTCCCATTATCCATTGAAGCATTGAATCAATTATATTTGGGGTTAGATTTCCCTAAAAGATTCATGATTTTTTAGAAATTCATGCCTAGTCATGTAGATTTTCCAACATTGAATCCTCCTAATTCCACTTCCAAGTTTCCAGAGAGTTCTAGGCATAGAATTTCTATGTTATCCTTCATATTGGGCTATTTCACTGATGAGTTTATTGATGAGTCTATCCTTGGGTTTTTGTCTACCTTGTCTCCTGGTCAGCCTCCTGCTGTGATATTTGATTTTGCCAGGTTTATTGTTGATTCCATACACCATCAATTGACAAAGTTACCCATTGAAGGGGTATTTAGGTATTCTTCCTATTTATTTCATCTGTTCTTGTTCTCACAAGCAGATCAATTCCCAATAACATTGCAGAAAATGAATGTGGAGGGCTAGCCTCTATCAGTTTTCTTTTGGACATCATTGTTAAGAAAAGAAGGAAGTGAATATAGTTACACAGATCTCACAGATTTGTTTATCAGGCTAGCTATGAAAGTGCATTTTTTAAAAATCAGAACATCCTAGAGTAAGTGAAGAGATGAAAGGGATATTACATGTTAGAAAATTATATATTACAGAGCAATGCAACACATAAAATATGCGGAAAATACAAGCACACAAAACACATAAAACTAGAGAGACACAGATATACTTGGTTCACCTAGTTTGGGCTACGTCCACCCCGAACAACCAGTCCTTCCTTTCTATTATCCAGCAAAAATGAAGAGACACAACCTACAGCAGATCCGTTGTAATATCCTCTATTCTCTCTCACAGTCTCCCTCTCTGTTTCTCACTCCGAGAATACACATACCATACACAGCCACAATACAATACCCTCATAAAAGCGAGGGGTTTCCTTCTAGGGAAAAAAACCCTAAGCTAAACATAACTTCTACCGTCAGATCATTTTCCTAATAAATAGCCCATATTGACTAGAAATTACTATACTTTTACAAGGCACTTAAGATTCATGCATTTCTGTATCGTCTAAAAACCCCTCACGTGGGGCTCCAGCTCCGCCCCCCTGACCCCCATGGTAGAAATTAATTACTTGACGGTGTTTCTGCCTTTTAAGGTGCGGGGGTCCAATGCTGTGATACAAAGTAAACAAGATAATCAGCTCCACACCCAACAATCTCCCACTTGGAGACTCATTGTAGTAACTCCACTTCACAGTTTATTTCATTGACATTGACCTCTTGACTCGGTTGTTCCTATCTCATCGTCATTCTTGAAGACCAATTGAAACCGAGCATGTTCTCAGTTCCTCAATGGTTACAACTTTTGTTAGCATATCTGCAGGATTCTGGCTAGTGTGTATCTTTTCCAGCTTCAACTCTCCATCTTCCAATACTGACCGTATGAAATGGTACTTGAGATGGATGTGTTTAGTCCTGGAATGAAATGCTGAGTTCTTTGCAAGATGAATAGCACTTTGGCTATCACTGTATAGTGTGCCCATATCATGCTTCTTACCCAATTCATCCATAAACATTTGTAACCAAATCATTTCTTTACTAGCCTCTGTAGCAGCAACATACTCTGCTTCTGTTGTTGAAAGTGCAACAACACTTTGGATTTTTGAAACCCAACTTACAGTTGTTCCACCTGCAGTAAATACATATCTTGTAGTACTCCTCCTGTTATCTCTGTCACCTGCCATATCTGCATGAACATATCCTTGTAGAGCAATGTTTGAACCACCAAAGCATAATGCTTGATTTGTGGTTCCTCTCAAATATCTGAGAATCCATTTTAGTGCCATCCAATGTTCCTTTCCTGGATTTTTCATGTACCTACTTACAACTCCCATTGCATGTGAAATATCAGGCCTTGTGCAGACCATTGCATACATTAAGCTTCCAACTGCTGATGCATATGGAACTTTAGACATATATTCCATTTCTTCGTGGGTCTTGGGGTACATCTCCTTACTAATTTTGAAATGGATAACAAAAGGTGTACTAACTTGTTTTGCATTGTGCATATTAAATCTTTTCAACACCTTTTGTATGTACTCATTCTAAGATAGTGTTAATTTTCGATTTTTCCTATCTCTGGTTATTCTCATACTAAGGATCTGTTTTGCAGCTCCCAAATCCTTCATTGCAACTGAATTTGCCAATTTTTGTTTGAGCACATTTATTTCCTGCATGTTAGACCCTGCAACAAGCATGTCATCTACATACAATAAAAATATAATATAGCTGCCATCATTTTGCCTTTTTAGATAAACACAATGATCAGAGTGACATCTAGTATAACCTTGTTCAGACATAAACTTGTCAAATTTTAGATACGACTACCTTGGAGCCTGTTTTAAGCCATACAAGCTTTCATTTAACCTGCACACCAATTTTTCTCTCCCTTTTACCTCATATCCTTCTGGTTGCTGCATGTATATCTCTTCCTCCAAATATCCATGGAGAAATGTTGTCTTTACATCTAACTGTTCAAGATGTAAATCTTCCGCTGCAACAAGACTTAAGATAGTTCTGATTGAAGTCATCTTAACAACAGGAGAAAATATTTCATCAAAATCAATACCTTTCTTCTATGCAAACCCCTTCACCACAAGTCTAGCTGTGTACCTCTGTTTTCCTCCATCTTCTTCCTTCAACCTGTAAACCCATTTATTCTACAATGTAGTTTTACCTGCAGGCAACCTGACTAAGTCCCAAGTCTGGTTATGCATTAAGGAGTCCATCTCTTCTTCCATGGCTAGCTCCCACTTCTTCCTGCTTTCAACCTGCATTGCTTCTTCATAACATTTGGGTTCACCATAATCAGTCAGCAATAAATAATATAATGAAGGAGAGTATCGTTCAGGGGGTCTACTTATCCTGGTAGATCTTCTAACACCACTTTCAGGTGTTTGAGGTGCCTGTTGCTGCTGTGGTGGTTGTTCCTGTTGTGGTTGTTGATTATTATTATTTTCAAGCACCTTTACTTTTTCAGTTATCTCATCAAGAACTATGTATTCCTTTCTTTCTTTTTCCTGTTTCTTTTCCTGCAACTGATTCTTATACAGGACCTTTTCATTGAATATTACATCTCTTCTCCTAATGATTTTGTGATTTTCATAATCATATAAGCGATAACCAAAATCATTGACACCATATCCAATAAAGGTACATTTCTTCGATTTTGCCTCAAGATTTGTTCTATTTTCTTTATTAATATGGACAAAGGCCTCACAACCAAAAGGCTTTAAAAAAAGAGTAGTTTACCTTTTTACCTGTCCATGCTTCCTCTGGAATACCACCATACAAGGAACTTGAAGGCCCTCTATTTATTAGATAAACAGTAGTATCTACAACATTTTCCCAAAATTGTAAAGGCAATCCCGCATGCAATCTCATGCACCTTGCATGCTCCATGATTGCTCTGTTCATCCTTTCTGACACACCATTTTCTTGTGGTGTTCTTGGAACTGTCTTCTCTCTAATAATTCCATGCTATGAATAGTACCTATCAAACTCTTTGCTGCAATATTCACCTCCATTGTCTGATCTGAGACACTTCAACTTCTTTCCTGTCTCAATCTCAACCAAAGCTTTCCATTTCTTGAAAGTATCAAATACATCAGATTTATTCTGAATACAATAAATCCATGTTTTTCTAGTTGCATCATCAATAAAAGTAACATAATAACGAGAGCCACCGAGATATGATACCTGAGCAGGTCCCCATACATCTGTATGCACAAGCTCCAATTTTTCGCTCTTATTTTCTTTCCCAACTCTGAGAAATCTGACTCTCTTTTTTTTCCATAAATGCAATTTTCACAGAAATCCAAATCAACATTCTTCAAACCTGCCAACAAATTTCTTGAGTGAAGAATCTTCATTCCCTTCTCACTCATGTGTCCGAGCCTATGATGCCATAATCCTGCATCTGCTCCTTTGGAAGTTAAAGAATTGACAGAGTTAGAAATACCATTGCATAAATACAATGTACCAACCTTTTCACCTTTTTCTATTACCAGGGCTCCTTTGGTGACCTTCCAAGTTTTATCCGTGAAAGTTGTCACACAACCTTCATCGTCTAACTGCCATGTTGAAATCAAATTTTTCTTCAGATCTGGAACATGCCTTACCGCCTTTAATAGCCATTGGTTTCCATTTTTTTGTTTTACAAGAACCTTACCCATTCCAACAATTTTACAGGGTTTATCATCATCCAAACGGACTTGTCTAAAATCTCCTTGAACATAGTCATGAAAATATTTCTTATCAGGTGTGGCATGGAATGAAGCCCCTGAATCTACAACCCAAGAATCAGTAACATTTTCGAAAGAAAGAATCAAAGCATCTTGTAACACATCACCTGTCACATTTGCTTCATGATTTTTGTCTTACTGTGTGTCTCCTTCTTTTCCCTTCCGAGATCGATAGTCTTTCTTTAGGTGTCCTTTCTTTCCGCATTTCTAGCACACTATGCCCGATCTAGACTTGGATCTGCCTTTCCTTGATTTACTGCAATATCCCGAGCTCTTTCCTCTTTCCATTCTTCTTCCCCTTGACTCTGCACTCAAAGCATTACTTGATGTCTCACCGGAGCTTTTCCGTCGCATTTCCTCACTAAGGATAGAACCGACAACATCATCAAACTTTAAAGTACTAGATCCAGAGACAGAGTTACTAATGGCCATAACTAAACCATTCCATCTTTCTGGAAATGAGAACAGAAATAATAGAGCTCTAACTTCATCATAAAAGTTTACCCCTACAGAACTTAACTGACTGGTAACTGTATTAAAATCATTTAAATGGTCTGTAAAAGATCCACCTTCCGACATCTTCATATTAAATAATCGTTTCATAAGAAATACCTTGTTTGAGGCCGAGGGTTTTTCATATAGTTTCACCAATGTCTGCATCAAACCCTCTGTTGTTGTTTCCTTTGAAATATTGAAGGCGACTGATGCCGCAAGGCACAACTGTACTGTTCTGAGTGCCTTTCTATCGAGAATGTTCCATTCCGTGTCTGTCATGGCTGCCGGCTTCTTTGTTTTTCCGCTCAATGGTAGGTACAAATATTTCTGATACAGATAATCTTCCATTTGCATCTTCCACAGTGGGAAGTTTTGGTCATTAAACTTCTCGACCCTAAATTTACCATCTTCCACCATTGCTCCCACTCGAACCAGGAACCCTTCTTTCCTGCGAGCTTATCAACCAAATATACCTTCGGCTCTGATACCAGTTGTTAGAAAATTATATATTACAGAGCAATGAAACACATAAAATATGCGATAAATACAAGCACACAAAACACATAAAACCAGAGAGACACAGATATACGTGGTTCACCCAGTTTGGGCTACGTCCACCCCGAACAGCTAGTCCTTCCTTTCTATTATCTAGCAAAAATGAAGAGACACAACCTACAACAGATCCACTGTAATATCCTCTATTCTCTCTCACAGTCTCCCTCTCTATTTCTCGCTCCGAGAATACACATACCATACACAGCCACAATAAAATACCCTCATAAAAGCGAGGGGTTGCCTTCTAGGGAAAAAAACCCTAAACTAAACATAACTTCTACCGTCAGATCATTTGCCTAATGAACAACCCAGATTGACTAGAAATTACTATACTTTTACAAGGCAATTTTACATATGTTTTTAGCTTCGGGGGCGCTGCCCCCGAAAACCCCCACCAGGGGGGGCTCCGAAAAGCGTTGCTACCCCCCCTAGACCCCCCACGACAACGATTAATTACAGGTGGCATTTCCACCCCTTTTAAGGTATAGGGGTCCAATGCTGTGATACAAAGTAAACAAGATAATCAGGCTCCACACCCAACATTACAACTTTCAGAATAATGCAAAATGGGAGATTCGTACTTGTATGAGAAGCATATTGAATTAAGAATCTTTGGAACCAATCTTCTTCCAATAAGTTAATTAAGTTTTTGACTATCAGAGTCTTTGCTTTAGAGTACTTGAGACAGGTGTTGAATGTTGATGCTATCCATTTCATGGCATCCAAAAAGAAGACCTTGTTCAAACTAAAAAATCAGATTGGTCCATTCATAGTAAATAATAGGGATGCTGAGAAAGAGATAGAAAAGAGATTATCTGAGCTAAAATTTCAAGTGAGTTTCCCTTGGAATTATGACCCCCGAGGTCTTTTGAACAATATAAGAGTTAAAAATAAGTTGCCTCCTTTTATACATGAGCCAAAGGCTGATGTTGAATTTTTTTCCAATCAAACAGAATGGGCAGAAAATCCATTGGTATATTTAACAGTAAATACACATCCAAAAGGAAAAAAGGATACCACACTCGCTATGGTAACTCCTAAATAGCCAGAGACTTCAAACAAAAGGAGCAGAGATGAGGGATCCTATACAACAGAAACTACTTCAGATACCAAGTTCAAACTCATCTACAATAAAAGGCTAAGGTTTGGTTCCATAGGAAAAGAAAAACTTATTGAAGTTGAAGATGAACCAAAGGTCAGTAATGATGAGGCCACTACAATAATCAAGGAGACTTTGACAGATATTGAAAGAGAACAAGCAACATCCAAAGGAAAGGAGACCCAAATGATTGAGCAACAGCTGAATATGGAAACTTCTTCTTCTCAAACAGTAGAAGAAAAATATTTGGATATCAAGGATAGATATAAGCAGATTAAACAAAGAAATGAGGAAATTAAAAGTGAGATTTATTCTCAATTTCTCAAGCAGAAGTCAGGAAATCAGGATAGATTTCTTACAACATTTGATTATTCTTCAAATAAGATGATCATGTCCTATTTACAACCAACTACTTCAACCCCTAAAATAGTGACTGATTACAAAAATATGGAATTTGAAGTAGATACTAAAAAGGTACATGAGTTGGATCAAATATAATTTCACAGACATAGCTCTGAGATGCTATATTCCACTATGGTGACAAAGGCCATGAGTGTAACCAATTTGCAAAATACTATTATCAACCTGCAAGATTAGATGAAACTTGATAAAAGCTCCTTATATGCAAAAGATCTAAGGATCAAGGCCTTAGAAGATTTTTTTTCTACAAATAGGAGTTGACCCATCAAATATACAGACTGCTGAAGTATTAATCAAATAAAAAAATGATGATATTGCTGCTTTGAGGAAATAGTTAAAACTTCCTCAAAGTGAGCACCCACAGAGCAAGGAAATACTTCAAGAACATAAGGAGAAAGAAGATATGATGCAATTGATTATAAATATTACTGCCCAAATTAAGGATATGGAAAGTCAATTGGATATACTTATGAAAGAAAAAGACATTGTGAAGGAAACTAATGCTTCTACCATTCCCACGGTTATATCTATCATTACAACTGCTATTCCTTCTAAATTGAGAGAAAAGTTAACACCAAAAGAGCCACTGGCAACTGCAGCATCAGTACAATCAGCTACTACCTCCCAAACAGAATCCTCAACATCACAGGTGCAACAGACAAATGATGCAGGGAAAATTGTCAAAGCAATGGAAGAAATGACATTGAAAACCAATGAAATTAGCATTTTGAAGAAAAAGATTCAGATTATGGAGGTATCCAATAAAGCAGCATTGATTAATGCCAACATTTATGATCAAAAAGCTAAAATACTTGAAGATCAAGTCAAAAGCCTTCAGAAGGATTTGAGTTTCACCATAAAATTTCTTACATATGAAATCACCTATGGACCAACATTATTGAGGCCATACATCTTCAATGGCCATCAATTCAGATAATATATGAACAGAGAGACCTTCTTCTAGCAGCTCAAGGTGAAATACAAAGGACAACAGAAGAAATAGCAGATAAACTAGAACAGGCACTAAAGTTGATTACTTTCTTAAACAGTAAGAACAGAACTGAGCTAGAATAATTGAAGATACAAGATAGGATATAGACTATACTGCAAATCAAAAAGGTATTGACAAAGAAAACTTTGATGAATAAATTGAAAGAAAAATGTGATGCTATTAATTTTTCCATTACCAAGTTTTTAGCAAAGTATATTATGCTAAGACAAGCAGGCATTCCAGACATCCATTTATTTAATGAAAATTTGATGGACCAAAAGGGATATGATAAAAAGATAAGGTACCATGCCAAGGAACAGGTGAATAAGAAACTTCCACAGAGATCTCCAACAGGGAAAGTTGTTTTCCAATACATTGAAGATTTATTCATCCTTCAGAATGAAATCAAACATTTATTTGTAATTAAACCAAATTTTCTAAGTACACTAAAGCATATGAGAAATACAAAAAAATCAAGAGTGTAAAGATACCAGATGCTGAACAATGGCAGACTTTCAGAGATTTATTATAGCAGCAAAGAAGCAAACAGTGAGAAGAGTGTAGATGAAGCAGTCAGTTTGAAAAGGAAACAAATAAAACAGTATTTGATTTTGATTTTTTATTTTTGAAAAGTCTCTTTTTACAACAGTTAGAAGTCAAAATATCAGGTTAAATAGTATCAGGGTGAAAGGCCAGAGTTAAAGTGTATCAGAGAGAAAACAACAGTTAGCTGATTTAACTGCTATAATTTCATTTTTTTTTACAGTAGTGAAATGATTAATAAACAACATGATAGAGTATTAGAGATAAAGTACAATGTTCAAAGAGTATAAATGGAAAGAGTATCAGTGAAGTCATCTTCCAAAAAGATATTTTGCAAAATGCCAGCAAGCGTGGACAACTATTCAAACAAACAATTTTTGTTAGATAAGATAGCCCTATTTTTTCTAGATAAGAGGACAACTTGCTAAAGTTGTTAAGCAGTTATCCCACTTAATGTGTAAAGATATTTTTATTTTCCTAGAGTTATTCCTAGATCTCTCTAGGATATTTTTAATAAACATTTGTATAAATACTTCAGTTTATGAAGTGTTTAGTGTGGAATAAAATTGCTAAGAACATTATAGACATTTTGCTGGTACGTTGGAGGCTCACATGTGTTTATTTCAAAGCAGCAGTCTGGAAAATAGCCAATTGGACTTCATAAGTCAAGATTCATGTGATAATTTGAAGAGTAAAGTGCATCTATCTCGTCATTGTTTCCATTCTGAGTTACATACAATTTCATATATGATTTTCAATCTTAATGATTAATTAGGAGTATTACTTCAGGACTAGTGTAAAAAATCCCTATCTTAATTACTTAATCATTTAAATGTTTTCTTCTGATTTCTGGATTTAGGAATTCTTAATTGCTCCTAGTCCCGTTTGACCCCTACCTCCTTCCTCTTTTTCCGGATCAAAGGATCCTTCATTTCCCTTTATCCCGAATCAAGCCATCTCATCAAAACAATCTATCCAGATCTCTGAGGGTTATCTACCTTGCCTGTATACATTAGCATCCTCTTGGCCTTGCCTTATAGTTCTTCTTGCTAGACTTTGACTCCATAGCCCAATGGACTAGTAGATCCCTCTTTAATTTGTCTTCAAGTAATATTATTTTCCACCAAGCATTTCAAAACCCAAATCAATTGTTCTAAATAACTAACCTAAAACATTAAACAAAAACAAAGTTAAATCATAAAGAGAAAGCCCTCTCTGAAATTTAGGAAGGCTAGATCCTAAATTTCCAAAGTAGCTTTGTGGTTACCCCTAGTTTTCTTAAACTGAAAAAATCCAAAAGCCCACAATCTTTAGAAATTACTAGGGTGATAACATATTGACGACCATATTGGGAATTTTAAAATTAGTTTTAAAGGAAGATTTTTAATCTATCATTTTAATTTAAGATTATTTTTAAAGGGTTGTGGGTATTCATAAATTGTCATTCTGGCTTCTAGGAAAACCTACTATACGAGGTCTAACCCGGATCCTAAGCCTGCAGTTATAGTAGATAACCCAAAACATATTGGAAAAAATAAAAAGAAAAAACAAATTTCCAATTTAGAAACTGAAGTACCATTGAGGAGAACTAATTCTTTACTTGAAGAGTTAGTAAGCTTAACTGATATAGATTTTGATTTCAAGTTTGAAAAATCTTTGTTTAAAATTAAATCTGAAACTTATTTAAAATATACTGTAATAGATCATGTTTTTACTTCTTTATTGAAAGAAAAACAGAATATTATTGCAGCAAAAATAAAATCAGATAAATCTGAAACTCAAAGTCAAGTAGAAAGGATTAATGTTACACAGATTAAACACATTAATGAAGCTATTAAATTAGCCCATTTATTATCTAAAATTAAGCCTCCATTTTCTCAATTGCACACCACAATAATTCCTGCAACAGATTCAACTATGTATGCTGTCACTTCATTTTTAGATACCACTGCTAGTTCATCCACCAAAAAATTTAGTCCTAAGTTGCCTTTGCAACCTAGGATATTATTCCCATCATTCACTCAATCCACTGCATCCACTAGTTTTATAAGCACATCTTTATTTCCAAGTAATTCCATATGTATACCAACCTCTTTTCCAAGCTCATCAAGCACAGCTTTCAGCTCATCAGCTACCATATCTAGCACTGCTCCTATCATTACTGTTATACCTCCTATTTCAGCAAAACTTCGAGCCATGGTTGCTAGGTATGCTCCTCTTGTATTACCCCAAAATCTCCATGATATGCCCCAATATTATCAGAAAAATATACCACTATTTGATGGCCAATCACAATATACTTCTCAACATCATGTTACAAGAATAACAGATTATTGTGAAATCTATGAAATAGATAAATCAGATGTTCAAATGAAGTTATTTTCTCAAAGTCTAATAGGAGAGGTTAAGAAATGGTTTAAAAATTTAGCTGCTAGTTGTATAGCCAATTTAGCTACATTCCATAGAGTATTCTTAAATAAATGGGAAAAGAAAAAGAACCCCCTGCAAATTTTATCTGAATTTGATGCCTTAAAGAGAGTTGTTAATGAATCTGTTCAGGATTACTGCACTAGATATAATGGTGTTTATAATGCCATTCCTGTTGATCTTAAACCTACACCATATTTTGTACTTCTTAAATTTTCCGATGGATTTGATCTGAATATGGCTTACCAACTAAGAGAAAGGAATGCCGAAACATTAGAGCATATGCAATTAGATGTTGTTGGTGTAGAAATAAATATTATAGCCAGAAAAGCTAGACTTAGGAATGAAAGGAGAGTCACAATCAAAGAAGAAACATCAAATTCAAATGCCAAACTAGATTTCCTTGATAAAACTTTAGAAAAGGTGGTTGAAATATTAGAAAATATTGAGAGAAAACCACAATGGGATAACCATCCTCAAATCAGAAATCCCAACTTCAGAAAAAACAATAATCCTGGAAAAGGGAAATAAGCTTCTCCAGATCAAAACATTAGGCCCCCATTCTAAGAGAACTATACTGAAAGTTCTCAAAATAATGATGAAGATGAGGATTAAATCAATATATTAATGGGGATAAATGAAGAAAACACTATTTTCCTCACTCAAGGGGATCAAGAACTTTTTGAGCTTCAACAACTCAAAGTAGAATCTAGTGAATCCTTTGATTTCAAACAAGGTTATGACTTCGCTATTAATGAAATTCACAGTAAGTATAACCTTAGAAACAGAAAAAATAATGAAACTTCTACAAAAAACACTTCTCAAAATCAAACTCAAAAGAATGTAGAAGCACCAAAACAAAGATTTTGCAAATTCTCCCTAGGGAAAACAAGAAAAAATCCAATCCTCCCAGTCCCAAAAAATCACCAAGTCCAAAAATTGTTGACATCACTGAAGAAGTGGCCCAATCCTCCAACAGTGCCCAAAAGGCCAGCACTACCAAATCCCCTAATTGAACAAAATCAAAAACTCCTGATCCTAAAAAGAATCATGTTGATTCTAAATCAGCAAATCCCAAAACTGTTAATACCAAAGATTCTGCTAAAAGTTAAAAATATAAAAAAAATTCTGCTGCCCCTGAATCTGTCCCTGAAAAGAAAACTAAAGATAACAAAAGTCAAGAAACTCAAACTGAAAATAAAATAACAACTAAAGATAAAAGTACAGCTACTGAAATTCAAGAAAAACCTAGTCAGATAACTGTCTCAAAAGATGAACTAATTCATATTAGTAAGTCCCAATCATCATTTAATATTCAATCTGAAATAGCTAAGTTAAAAATACCAATCCCTTTAACAGAATTGGTAAAAAATGACTTAATAAATCAACAATTACTGAAACTTTGAATATGAATGATGGTGAAGATTCTATTAATTTAAATGATGATCAGCCTGAATTAATTTTTGGCTCTGATGTAAATGGTAAGCATTCATATGGATCAATTCCTCCCTTCTATATTAGTCTTACTATTCACAATCAAATTTTACATAATGCAATGTTAGATTCAGGAGCTTCCCACAATTTAATGCCAAAAGCTATCATGGAAACTATGAATTTAGAAATAACAAGGCCATATAAAGATTTATTTTATTTTGATTCAAGCAAGGTTAAGTGCATTGGATTGATAAAAGACTTATGGGTGAATTTGGTTCAGTATCCTGGTAAAAGCATGGTTATGGATATTGTAGTAGTTGATATCCCACCAAAATATGGTATGCTTCTTTCTTGCTCATGGGGAGCTAAGTTGCAGGGATATCTACAATTAGACATGAGCTATGCCACCATAACAATGTTTGGACAACCTAAGAAACTTTATAGAGAAACTTTAATGAAATACATGGTCAGTAATGCTGAGAGATCAATAAATTACCCAATTTACTCAACACCAACTGATCTTGACTCTTTCATTTTATGTAACTTTGATAATAATGAAATCCAAACTGAATTAATTGACATGAAGCCTAAACCAAACAATGATAATATTTTTCATGAAGCCCTTTGGCACTTGGACTTTGATGGCTCAGTGAAAAACTCAGGAGCAGGAGCTAGAGTATGGATCACAAACATTGAGACCAGTCATTCGGAAGGACATGCCTTTAGACTCAACTTCAAATGCACCAACAACATGGCAGAGTATGAGGCACTTATCTTAGGCCTCCAAATCATCAAAAATTTAGGAGGTAAGAGAATTTTAATTATGGAATATTCGTAATTAGTCATTAAACAAATAAATGTTGAATATTCTATTCATAATCCTAGATTATCCAGATATAGAGATGCAACAATTGACTTGGTTGATGATTTACTAGAATGTAAGTTTGCTACTATTCCTAGAAATCAAAATTTGCAAGCACATTGCCTAGAAAATTTTGCTAGCACATGTAATTTACCTTTTCAACCAACACATAGATATACTGCTGAAGTTAAATATAGACTCATTGTCCCAGACAATGTCAAATACTAGCAAACTTTCTCTGAAGATGAACAAATTTATCATTTTTTGAATAATGAGAATGAATTTCAAAATTGTAAGATAGACATAGATGGTAATTTAGATTTAGAATATAACATATATTTAGATGTTATTTGTAAAATAAATAACATAGATGCACATAAACTTATCAAACCCACTGTATTTACTCAATATGACATAGATAACTTAGAGAAGGTAGATATAGAGGAAATAATTGAGGATGAAATTGAGATGTTAGATTTAAAAGATAATTTTTTACCTAAGGGTTTAACTCCATTGGAAGACTTGTTTGATTCTAATGATGTGCCCAAAAAGCCTAAAATGGAACCAGTCAAGTCTGACATTGAAGAATGTAACATTGGGACAGAAACAAAACCAAAAATGATTAAATTTTCAAAATCTTTACCCCCTCAAGAAAAATAAAAATACATGGAACTTTTAAAGGAATATCAAGATGTGTTTACATGGAGTTATGAAGATTTAAAATCATATGACACAAACATAATTCAACATAAGATTCCTATAAAAGATGATCAAAAACCATTTAGACAAAAATTGAGGAGGATTAATCCTGTCCTATTACCTTTTATTGAAAAACAAGTTAAACACATGTACGATTCCCAAATCATTGCACCGATCAAATATTTTGATTGGGTTTCTAACTTGGTACCTACAAAAAATAAAACTAGTGAAATCAGATTATGTGTAGATTTCAGGAATCTTAATAAAGTGTCTTTAAAAGACAATTACCCTTTACCCAAAATGGATCATATTTTACAAAGGGTAGTTGGTTCTTCTAGGATATCTTTATTAGATGGTTTTTCAAGATATAACCAGATAATTGTCCAAAAGGAAGACCAACCCAAAATAGCTTTTACCACTCCATGGGTCACTTTCATGTATGTGAAAATGCCTTTTGGTTTGATGAATGTTGGAGTGACCTTTTAGAGGGCTATGGATATAGCCTTTGCTAAGGAAATACATGAATTTTTGGTTATTTATTTAGATGATATTACCATTTTTTCTAACACAAATAATGAAAATTTGGATCATCTGAGACAAGTTTTCATTAAGTGTAGGAAATTTGGTATATCATTAAATCCTAAGAAAACTCTTTTTGGACTAGAGGAAGGAAAATTACTTGGACACATGATTTCAAAGGAAGGTATTAGGATAGATCCAGCAAGAATAGAAGCCATAATGCAAATTCACCCACCTAGAAACATCAAAGAGTTACAATCATTTTTAGGTAAAATTAACTTTTTAAGAAGATTTATTTCTAATCTAGCAGAAATCATCAAAGAATTGAATAACGTGTTAAAAAAGGACTATGTTTTAAAATGGACAGTTGAATCAAAACAATCATTCGAATCTATTAAACATGCTTTAACAAAAAATCCAGTCCTAATTAGTCCAAACTTCAAGAAAGATTTATAATCTTTTCATTTGCCTCAGAACATACCATAGTTGCAGTTCTACTGCAGAAAAATGACCAAGGTTTTGAACAGGCTATAGCATTTTTCAGTAAAACCCTTAGAGATGCACCTTTGAGATATAACATAATGGAAAAAAAATCTTTAGCTTTGGTAATGCCATAAAAGATTTCAGTGTACATTCTTTACTCCCATATTATTGCCTATGTCCCTAATTCTGTAGTCAAAGATATTTTAACACAGGATGGGCTAGATGGAAGAAGACGAAAGTGGATTGCCACTATCCTTAAATATGACATAGAGATTAAACCAACCAAGCTCATAAAAGGACAAGGTTTAGCCAAACTAATGGCTGAATCCAATTGTAATGCTTTGGATATAAATTTTATTGCCCAGATTGATGACCAAGAAGAGATGGCGACTCCATTGATCAGTGAAGCCTTTCTAGACTCACCATGGTACTCAGATATTATCTTTGTACTTAAAAATTTACAAGCTCCTCTTGGATTAACTAGAACTAAAGCTAGATTCATCAAACTTAAAGCAATGAGATATTGTATTCTAGATAAAATGATTTATTGGAAAGAACAAAGTGGGATTTTACTGAATTGTTTACTAAAATCAGAAGCTGACCAAATTCTTGGAGAATTTCATGTAGGTGATTGTGGAGGACACTTATACTGGAAAAGTACACCATATAAGATTCTTAGAGCTGGTTTCTACTGGCCTATTTTATTTGTTGATGTGAAAAAAATTGTTACTTCATGTCACAAATGTCAGATTTTTGAAGGAAAAAGGAAGTTGTTACCCTTACCCATGAAACCTATTTCTACTGAGATGCCTTTTCAACAATGGGGTTTAGACTTCATTGGAGAAATTCACCCTCCATCTTCTAGCCAACACAAATGGATATTGACTACCACAGATTATTTCACCAAGTGGATTGAAGCCATTCCTACCAGAAAATCCACTGATTCAGTCATTATCTCTTTCATAGAAAACAACCTTTTATCTAGATTTGGATGCCCACAGAAAATTATTACAAATAATGCAGCCGCATTTAAATCTAAGAAAATGATTTCTTTTTGCCACAAGTATCATATTACCCTAGGCCACTCTATTTCTTATTACCCTCAGGGTAATGGCCTAGATAAATCTTCAAATAAAAGCCTTGTGAGTATCATCAAAAAGCTACTTGAAGAAAATAAGAAAACTTGGAATAAAAAGTTAGTCTATGCCTGTTTCGGGGAAAAACACCCTAGAGGTTTGTTGGGTCAAAACCTCCACAGATCAAGGCATGCTATTCAGAAGGACTCACACAACCATACTTAAATGCTAAAAACTAGATATCAACGATAGCAGAACTCACCCGTAGTCCTACGTTCGATGTAGATCCCGCGGGGTTCAAACCCCCAGCAACCCTTCTTCCTCCTTAACCTGAAAACCAAGAAGAAACGTGCACGGAAATCTAGTTGTACAGCATATATTCCTCCTAAACGTTAGTGTAATCCATGTGAAACATTATATAAACCATAAAAAATGCTCGATAATCAATATTTTCACATATACAAATAGATATAACACGTAAGTTCAGGAACAAGATGGTTCTTCATTATTACGAACAGCATGTACAGAAATAAAAAGTGGAGAGATCACCTGAATTCTTCCATGATCTTCGAACAGACCGTCGTCCGGATCCGTCCCGCCCTTGCCTCGCTAAGGTACTTTCAAGACTTGTGCACTCGAGATGGCATATAAATGGATGAACATCTCCAGGAAACAAGGGTTTCCTGTATAAATCCGGGAAAGTGCAGGAGGCACGGGAATTCAGACTTGAATTGGGATTCCAACAGAGTATAATGTCTATAAAATTTCTCTCTCCCATAGGCCATGCACATGAGGGGCTTTTATACTTCCTAAAAGTAGTTTCAATCAGTTGGAAACAGTTGGCCACGTGCTAGGGTGGTTGAACTACTGGAGTAACCATCAACCCAGCCTAAAAATAGGGAATTTTAATATATTTTTTAATTATTTTAATGGCATACGCGGAAAAGTACATATGGACTCACGTATACACGGGGAAAAGTCTGGGCATACCCGCGTATGGGAATTTTAACACTGTTTTTTATGAATTTGTTCAAGTCTGTAGGAATGGGTGCCCAAGGCCAAAGAGACAATCATGAATCACATGAGGGTGAAAAATGATGCTATAATAGATGCCCCCTAATATATAAGGTCAGAAGGGGTACATGATGGCCGAAATGTATTATGCACATAGAAAGAACTTCGCAAGGACAAGGGAGGACTTCACCAGATTTCAGCCTGCCAAAACCAATGAAAGAAAACAGAGAGTCAACTCATGCTGAGGTGGGCATACCCATGCTCAGTAAAAAATACATCATATATAAAGTATAGAATAGATCCAAAATGTATACAAGTATAGCTGAAATGGAAGTACACAATGAATCATCTGAGCATGGCCCGGAAGTACAAGTCTGAATCAATGTCCAAGTATCACATATAGAAAGTTGAGCAATGATGCTGAAACTGGATGTCTGATCATATAAGTAACTGAATCTCCAAGTACCAAATCATAAAGGGTAGATCTCATGGTACAATGACGCAACTCGGGAGCCAACATATAAGATGCTGCTGTACTGAACTGCAACATATAAGGGTGAACGACATCACTGGAAGAAACTAAGTGGACTGTCAAAAGTGAACTGAAAAATGTTGATGCAACCCGAGGTCTTCACCGATATTGATGGCACAATTCTACACAATGGGAATAAATGAGCTGAAGTCGACCATGTGAGAAATCGTTGGATTACCGGTCAATGATGTATATCGTTAAACAACGCGAGACAACCCACCAATAATGAAAATGAGTGTCAAGGTGCCCCAGTACAATCTAACAAGTGCGAATAAATGAGTTGAAGTCGAACACTTGAAAGAATCTACCAATCAGGCGGCAATGATGAATCCCCACTATCGATAGCGAAGAGTCTGCCACTGATGACTGCAAACCCTAAGGTACTGACAAAAAGACTCTAGACCTTATTCCCAGAGTAATGAGTCAGAGTCGATGGGAAAAGATCTGTTGGAAGGAAGGAATTAAGGTATCCCACATCAGTCCAGCGCGAGTGTAACCCGCAAGCCAAGATTTGGAAGGAATTGGACGAAGTAGAGTGACAAAACCAAACCGAAGTACGCTTCCGACATGCACAAGATGAAGCTAGCGCACGGAAGAAACCCTCTGAACCAACCAATAATGAAAGCTAACACAGAGGCGAGAAATCCACCGATAGGGTCAAATGGAAATCAAGGTACTGCACGAATCCCAAGTGTGATAATGTATGCTGACGTCGAACACAGGGGAAACCACTCAGCCAAAGACCCATAATGATGATCAAATGCTGAGCACAAGGTCACCTATCAATGATGGAAATAGGGCTAGGGTGCGGCTCTAGGTTTTCTCTCAGAGCAATGTGTCGTAGTCGATAAGAGACAAACCCACCAGCGAGAAGCCAATGGACACCTTCTCAAACCAGCACGAGCGGAAGACCAAAAAATCTGATGTGATATAACAATATACTGACAAGACCGGGAAAGCCGACTGAATAATGAGTCAAGAGACACTGCAGAATGGCCGACTCTGGTTATACTTCCCTTGAACAAAAGCATGACTCGGGATGACCATGGCAGTAAAAAGTGACACTGTATAAGTCTGTTATGCAGGAGGCAAAAACAAACTCTCCATATGATTGGAAGAGATAACCAACTGGGGGAGAACTGACTAGTGAAACAAGGCAAAGGCTGACCTAGGTCAAAACTAAAACCATCCCAAATGAAGGAAAAATATATAAGTATATGTGCTTTGTTCAAAGGTGACAAACTGACACTGTACTGCCATCAAATTACGAAGTTACATCTCGTTCCCGCTCTTTCTATTATATTTGATTTTTTTTTGTCTTTTTCATATAATAAGCCTAAAAAAGAATAAAAGAATGCTATGGTACAATGGATAGAACGAGTATCAAGAAACAGATTCACTAGTTCCTGGGATTGGAACGATCCTATGCTCAATGCAAGGTGGCGAAAACTGGCAAGCGATACTCAGAGGAATGTTCCATCCATGGGTAAAAGGGTGTCAAGTCGCGATAGCTAAGTGCATGCAATGGGTAACTTGTACAGATAGACAAGGTCAAAATTTGGCTTAACCATTGAGTCCAAATGAAACCGGCTAAAGGCCAGGATAAAAAAGTAGCCAATATGCAATGCAGTAATACAACTCAACAACACCAGGGAGCCTCTAGGGTAATAGCCAGAAAAAATGATAGTGAAGAAGAAGAAGAATGAAGCTTCAACACATAAGTCATGGCGAGACTAAAGAGGACTCCCGAGCCTACATAAAATGCATCATGGGCAACAAGTGATAGTGAGGAACTAACTAAGAAGCCCATGTAAAGGAAGGCTCTACCACCAAGTCATGATTAAATAATCGGCGAGTGAAAAGGGTGTAATACTCATGACCCGATGGGATCGACCCTATGGCAAGTGATCGGAATGGAGGCTAGTATGAAAAATGCAATGGAAAGTGGATTCCCTAACCTATATGCCAGTGAAGATCATATACCTGCCATGACGGGTCAGCAGTCATGGATAAAAAACCGGAAAAAATATCGAATTCGTCAAAATGTACCTGAAAATATAATAATCTAGGCACTTCCAAGCATCCGGGTTATGCAACTTACGATAGATTGAAAAAATAAGCATAACAAATTTTTGCGAAAATTTTCAACTTTTTGGGCATAAATAGACAAATTACCTCATATTTGGCTCATTATTACATTACTGATTTGGGAAAAAGTGCTCTGGAGAAAAAGCCTCTTTCATTGAAATAGGAGCAATCGACCGTCAAATTCCACCGAATTTCTCCAGTAAGCTCTTAATTCATCCTTGCTATTCATTTTGTCTGTTTATAAGTTAAAAATTAGGAATTTTCACCGTTGAATCACTTGCTAAAAATCACGGGTTTGCGCATACGCAGGTTTATAATGACCAAGTCGCGTATACACGCGACTGTGCACAAAGAAAGTCGCGTATGTGCAACCCAAAATAAAAAATGCGTAGCTAATGAACGAATTATTGAAATTTTGCAGGATGACCATATCATGGAGAGAGCGTGAACACAATGCGTGGGAAAAGAAAATGCGGACCACATCACAAAATATTCGGAAATTCGTGATTTCTCAAGTTTTTCAACCAAATATGTAAAGAGTAGTCGTCCCATGTTCTAAATGTTTGTAACTACTGGAACCTAAGAAGACTGCTTCATTATAGATCAGATACCTATACGCATTGAAGTGGAAGATATATATTTTATTACTGGACTCTCTCGGAGGGGGGAGCCAGTAGACTTGCATGGTAAGCCTTTGGGAGGGCTAACCGTGGAAGATTACGTTCACGTGTACTTCGTAGAGGGTTCCAAGAAAGTTGGAACTCAAATTGCTATCAAAGATTTAAGGGACTTGCACATGAAAATCCTCCTTTTCACCATTGGCAGGGTGGCAGGGTCTGCTTCCCTACACTAGGCGTCCAGGACTCAAATGAGTATAGCAGTGGAATGCTTTACTCATGTATATGATTGGTGCACAACCCTACTGATGAACATGAAGCGACAATTGACTTCAATCCGAAAAGCAAAGAAAAAACATTTTGGATATGATACGATTTTGATGACATTCTTCTTCGAGAAGATTCCAGCACTGAGACCCAAAGTGATCTCTACCATCAGCAGCCCAAGAGACCCGAGAATTGCCCATTGGGAAGACATGATGAAGAGATTGGGGGGAAGTGAAGTTCCCCGGACCACTTGGGATGATGAGTTCTTCCAATGGTGGAGAGAACAAATCATCACTGTGGATGACTATCCCTATGTCGAGATGGACTTTCGTGGCGATCCAGATCTTGTCCTTCCACCAGGCCCGGGATGGGGCACAGTCGGTAAGTTTACAATTTTTTTACTTATAAATTTTTTTTGGATTTTTTCAATATGTATGAAAAAATGTGAAAAACAAACATGTTTTTGATTGGATTCAAAATGACTTACAATTTTAAAATGATCATGAAACAGATATTGGACCAGTTCGACCTGAGGGTTACCCACGTCATAAGCGTCGCAGAGGCGAAGCGGATACAGTAGACTTAGACAGAACCCTCCATGCCGTACAAAGGAAGATGGAGGGGTTAACCTGCCAAGTGCCTATGGCTGCAGTGGAAGATCTGCCTGAGGCCATCCAGAGGCAGGTAGTAGGAGTACTCCGCGACTGGGTACGGTTATTCCGCCGAGTTGCCACCGCAATTGTGTTCTATAGGAACACAACTTCTTGGCAGGAACCTCAGGAGTAGATAGATATGATGTATCAGATGACTGTATATTTTTTGAGACTGAACATGATTGGGCATAAGCCCAAATTTTTGTATGACTTATGTATCCAAATTTTTATATAGTTTTGAACACTCTGATGATATATATACAGCGATGTTTGATGTGATGTAAGAAATGTATGAAAATGTATGATGTTTTTGATGATTAAATTTTATTGCATGGAATGATTAATATGCCAATCAATTGCTTGATTAGCTAATGAGTTTTCCAACCAATTGTCACCCGAGGAATATGAATGAAAGTTAAAATTGAAACTGTCTTTGTAACAAACGTACCCTCAAGAACAACCTGAGTAAAAATGGATCGCGAACCCGATAAGTGTTGCGAACCCGATAAGTGTTTTTCAACTGCGACACCACCAGCTGGGAGTCCAAGAAAACTACCAACGAATCAACACCCAAAGATATTGCCTCCGAGAGTAGATGAACGACTGCAGTGTATTCTGCTACATTATTGGAAGCAGGACCAATGCAACACTCATCTCGACACTAAATTAAATTAATTCTATGGATAATGGAAGCACCCAAGCCGTGAAGCTAAGTTCCGGGTTGGTTCACTAAAGACCACGCGAAACCAAAATGACTCATGACATCCGACACAACCTACCAAAGCAGATCAAAAACATCACCATCCCATCAAAGATCAAAAAACAACCAGATATGTACAAAGCAAAACTACTATATACAAAAGCAACATGCCAGGCCGAAGCCTAGGCATAATACTTCTTCAGATATAGCCCATTTATGGGCTCCGACAACTCGTTTCCTTCAAAATCAACCAAGGTATATGCTCCTTTTTTAAGGACTTTTTTAACGATGAAGGGGCCACACCACATAGACTTAAACTTTCCTGCCCCCAGGGCATATTTTTCTTGGGCATAGACCAAAACAATATCACCTTCCGAAAAAACCCTAGGCTTGACTGCCTTATCGTACTGAACTTTGACTCGGTTTTTATGCGCTTCATTCATCATGGCGGCATCCCGACACTGCTCATCAAGATGTTCCAGATGAAGGAGACGTTCTTCAAGACTAGAAGTGTCAAGAATAAGTTCAACAGCTAACTTAAGAGAAGGAATCTCACATTCGATGGGAAATAAGGATTCCAACCCATGAACTAGCTAAAACGGAGTAAAGCCAGTTGCATTTTCACTGACGTCCTGTATGCCCAAAGTGCAGGATATAGCATGACATGCCAGTTGGATCGAGCTTTATCAATTTTCCTTTGAAGAATTGTCTTCAAGGATTTATTCACAGCTTCCACTTGCCCATTGGCTTGAGGATAATACGGAGATGAATGCTCTTGCCGGAAACCTAATTTTAGAGCCAACTCTGCCATCATGCTATTCTGAAAATGACTGCCATGATCAGTGATAATCTCTCTAGGAATACCAAAACGAGCAATAACCTGGTTGAAAAGAAAAAGAGCTGTAGTCTTACCATCATTCCCAAAAGTAGGCATAGCCTCGACCCACTTCGTAAAGTAGTCTATTGCTACAATAATGTACTTGTGACCTTTAGCCGAAGGCGGGTTACAAGTAGTATAATCAATACCCCACTTTGTAAAGGGACCGACAGTAACGACTGGAAAAAGCGGAGCTGGATGAGCGCGTATTTTTCGAGTATAAACTTAACACGGATGACACTTTTTGACTGACTCCACACAATATTTAAAAATCAAAGGCCAAAAGTATCCAGCATGCAAGATCTTTTGGGCTGTAGCAAGCCCAAATAAATGACCACCACAAGCTCCACTGTGGAAATCATTCAGCACAGCCTCAGCTTCTTCGAGAGTTAAGCACCGTCTCAGGATTGAATCAACCCCTTGACGGTATAAAGCATCACCAATAATCAAGTAATTCTTAGCTAAGTGACGCAACTTACGACGCTCATCTTTCGAAAAAGTAGAGGGAAACTTCGCAGTCTGAAGATACACAATTATATCTCCATACCAAGGATCCTGTGGAGAGATAAGAAACAAATGTTCATCCGGGAAGGATTCATCATAGACTATCTCATCCCCATAGGGCAACTCGGAGATCAATTCTGCGAAAGCCAATGATTTCTTGGACTTGGCAGACATAAACTCAAGATCAAATTCCAGCAAAATCACAATCCATATATTGTATTTGCCCCCAATCACTCACCTACTGAGGACAAACTAAAATGGATTGGTTGCTGCCAAAACATTAGTTTTTCGTAGAATAATGTAATGCCGGAGTCGCTGCACAGCATGAACTGCTGCTAAAGCTAATTTTTCTATCGGAGTATACCGGAGTTTAGGTCCTACAAATCCTCGACTAAGATAGTATATAACATGCTCTGCAAGAGCATCATCTTCCTGAACCAGAACCATACCAATAGTAGATTCTGATGTTGTTAGATACAAAAGGAAATCCCTGCTATAATCAGGTGGACTCAATAAAGGAGCAGAGGTCAATGCTTTTTTCAAAGCATCGAATGAACGTTGAGCAAAGTCATCCCAAAGAAATGGAACTCCCTTCTTCAACAATCTCATAAATCCCCTGGTAACTTCAGCATAATTTACGATAAACCTCCGAAGAAAATTAGACTTTCCTTGTAGACTTTGAAGTTGACGAACAGAGGACGGGGGAGGCAACCGAAGTATTGCCTTAAACTTGAAGGGATCTATCCGTATCCCTTCCCTAGACACAATGAATCCCAATAACCGACCGGATGTAACCGCGAAAACGCACTTGTTTGGATTCAACCTAATCTTATAGAAACGACATCGTTCAAATATTTGACGGAGGTGAGCAGGATGATCCATCCTCTTTCGATAATGAGTAGCTAAATCATCCAAATATGCCTCGATAATCTTTTTGATGTCATGGAAGGCATATGACATGGCCCGCTGAAACGTAGCCCCAGCATTTTTAAGACCAAAAGGCATCTTCTTGTATGCAAAAGTACCCCAGGGACAAATAAAGGTAGTCTTATGCTGATCTTCAGGACGGATAGTAATCTGATTATATCTGGAGAAACCATCCATGAAGGAGAAAATCTCATCCCCGGCACACTCATCAATGATCTGATCTATAAATGGTGTGGGGTAATTATCTTTAGGACATGCTTTATTAAGGTCTCTAAAATCAATGCAAACTCGAATTGTTCCTTGTTTTTTATCTACAGGAACAGGGTTTGAAACCCATTCAGTCAAAGGAACAAGGAAAATGAATCCCGCCTTAAGCAGCTTCTCAACCTCAGCTTTGATAACTGCTGCCTTCCTAGGATTGACTGGACGAAGTTTTTGCCTCACAGGTTTAGCGTTTTCGTAAGTCTTGATCTCATGCTGGACAATAGATGGATCAATACCAGGCATTTCCTCATAAGACCAAGCGAATACATCCCTATACTCTTTAAATATTTCGGTATATATCTGAATCTCTTCAGGGGAACATTCAGCTCTGATGAAGACATTCTCAATAACATGGGATCCCTGGAAATGTTCACCGAGATAGTTGGAGAAATCACAGCCATGTTCCCTTCAGCATATACATGTGCTGGTGCTAAAGGGTTCAGGACTGGGTGAACGGGACCAGGAGACGGAGGACTTCGAAAACTCGTTTCAACTTCGCTCAAATCAGGTAGGAAGTAAGACCGATGATGCAAATCATCCCACGGTCTATCTATACCAGTCATAGCTTCCAGGATGGCCTCTTCAGATGGAAGAGTGGTATCAAGACAATCCTCGGCAGAAGAAGAACTAAGTGTCCAAGCCGGAGCCACATCTCCATCTAACTCTTCCGGTGAAAGAGGAGCTGGGATGGATTCTGCAGAGTCAACAATAGATTGATAAGCAATCTCAGCTGCAGACATAGGAAATTCCATTCCACCCACTTGACCTTCCGCTAATGTGGCGGTAGGGGAAGGTAAGGTCCAAGGGTCCGAAAAATAATGAGTTCTGAAGAACTCTCTTCGAAGAGGAGCCCTGGAGGATGAAATTGCATTTATATGAACCGTAGGAGGTGGAAGATCAAAAGTACCCATCAAGGAAGAATACAT
>CM076575.1:2029825700-2029896952 GCA_034641835.2 Pinus albicaulis | reverse complement strand
TCACACCTAAGGGCACTTGCTTACTGTCAAGGCATAAAAAGGTATTATTTGAACACCTAATTAGCCTACATTAATTATCAATCCGGAAGCGACTTTTTATTTCAAGAGTGTACTCAGTCTGAGGCAACAATTTATCCAAGAGTAATGCTGTGAAGATGTAGTACAGAATAACAAATGTAAAGGTAACAAATGCTTGTAAAGAAACCTACTTATAGTGACATGAATGGAAAGATTAATCTACATCAATCTTGCAAAACATCGATTAGGGATGCAGTAGCAGTAACTCTTCCCCTTAGAAATCGATGCAAGATAACCAATCTGGGGACTTAGGAGCAATAACCTCTATCCTCTACAGTTGGAGATCTTAAAGCAGTCGAAACAAAATCAAATTCAATAAAATCAATTTAAAGGAAACGAAAGCTGGAAAGGAACAACAACATGTGACTATAACTCATCTATTTGTTGATCTAAAGCTATGAATCAGAAATAAACAATAAACAGAAATGGAACAGCAATATGAACAGCAATCAAATAACTATGTAATCGTAATAAATCTAAAGGCAATTATCACACAACAGAAATGAAAGAATAGAAATACAAACAGCAGAACGATTCCACCAGGGTTGGGCCCTCAACCACCGGTGAAACGCTGCTACGCTTTACTACAGTGTTTGAGAAATGGAACGAGAACAAACTCTTTTATTAATCAGGCATGAATAATGTTTAAAAGCAACTCGTACTCTCTTAACAAGAGTCGATGCACAATTCTGCAAATTACAACCAGAAAAGTCTCTCCATTCTCCCCCAATACACAATACATGCTTCTCCTTTTATAATCAGAAGGAGGAGAAATTAAATAGCAAGTATGATCTCCCATAACAATATTGGATTGTTCCCAACAACTTGATCAACCAGAAAATACATTTCCAACAATCTTTCAACAAGAGCAAGGCAAATTTGGCTTTGCAGCTGAGATTTGGAGGACGACCGCAACAACAGAACTGAGAAAATCGCACTCAAATAATCCTATGTTTCTCTCACTACAGGCCTAATTTGGGCAAACCATTCTTTGATAAGGTTAATTGGGTTCGTTCTGGACAAAACCCATGTTCTGGATTTTCCAGATTCTTCTTCATTTGCTCAGAATCGCAACCGAAAAACTGTCACTTCTTATTCCAGCAAATTTCTGAGTTGGAATATTTCATAATGATTTGGAAATCAAACCTGCAGTCTGGCAAATATCTTGGAGGCTAAAATGGTAAGTGATATTAAAAAATATATTAATAAACCATCATTGATAAAATTATGCATAATAATCATCAATTTATTAAAAATAAAGGAGAATAAATAATATTCATCCATAAAAGCATAAATCATTATAAAATGGATTTATATGATAAATTATAATAAATGACATGATAAAGAATAGTGAAAATAGATGAAATAAGTGTTAAGAAGTGGTCGTATTCGTGACCCAACATACCCCCAAACTGAATATATTGCATGCCCTCATGCAATCCAAAACTGAATATATTGCATGTCCTCATGCAATCCAAAAACAAAACTCATGTGTTAACCAAGCAAAGAAAATTGTTCATCCCAACCCATGAAATGGATGGAACAAATGCATGTTTCCTCAAATAATGAATATTCAATTTTAGAAATCTAGATAAAGGCATAACAATTTTTACAGTTGACATTCAACTATATGTATATGAAGTTGCAGAAAAATGTGACATAAGTAACAACAAACTTCATTAACCATTTTCTAAAAAATCAGATCGTCTGGATGCATGGATCATGAGATATAAAAAAAATGGTTGTAGGTGATAGTGCATAATTTTCAAAATTTTATGAACTAATTTAGTGTGAAATTATCTGGGTTTGTGTATTTTAATTATTCCTCTTTATTATTCAGAAATCACAAAAATTCAATTCACAGTTTTAAAGATATATGCGAAACAATTTATGCACTATATACAAAAATGAAATTGTATGCCTTAAATGAGAAAGAGAGTAGAAAACATCCATCATGTGTAGCAATTCCCCCCCCCCCAAAACTGAAGAATTAGCATGTCCTCATGCGATGCTAGAAACAAAGAGAGGTGGTTGCTACAATCTGTTGAAATCGATGCTTGGTGTAAACAACATGGAATAAGGGAAACGTTGAGAATGAAAAAGAATATCCATAGATGATAAAGAATATTACTGTCATGGTCATAAGAAAGAAATGAAAGAAATCAACACTCCCCCAAACTGAAAGATGAGACGTGTCTAAAAAAATGGGAAGTGGGAAAGATATGGAATGAATAATGATACATAATGCTCAATGGATTTTCATGAAATTCTCCTACATTCATAATAAATCAGAAAATTATGCTATTTTACCTCAAGTGTTACCTCCGAAAAAATGTGGAAGGACATGTAGTGACTGGCCTTTGTTGAAGTTGATGTAGGCTAAGCGAATACTAAAAGTGATGCAAAAGGTAGAAGCCATGCAAGCACATCATGTCTGAAGAATTGTGTGCGTTCGCGAGCCTTTGTTGTTTAGTTGCAATAGTGTGATCATGATGCGAATAGAATTTTCCCCATACTTGTTGTTCTCCTGTAAACAAATCACAATTCTGTATGCAATTTTCTTGAATCCACGGTTTTGGTTTTAAATGGCAACAGATAAGACGCATGCAAAAAGTTCAAGCAGAAAAAAAATTCTGTAAAAATGCAGTATTAATATTGTGGAAAATCAATTTTTTATCTCGATGCTCGAAGGCGTTGTTTGACCAATAGTAAATGTGGATTAAGCAACAAGGGCTTGGAACAAATAGCAAAATTATTCATTCACTAAAACTAAGGCAAGGATATATATGTCATTGGATAAAATTTCAGTGGGAGTAAAAACGAGCTCTGCAACAGGCGACAGCTGCATGCAAAGGTTGATTCGGCCCTGAGAACCACATCCAGCGCAGATCCCAGACAGGCAGATGCTCAGATTCGTTGGATCTTCAGCGATTATAATGAATAAAATTCGAGAGGACTCCGATCCGAATTGAGAGCTGGGAATTCAACAACTACATGCGCTGAACACTGATGCATGCGCTGAACACTGCTGCATGCGCTATCAGAGTCCGCATGCAAGCAGGCATGGCTCCCGGAGAGGATGCTGAGACTATTTCCCCCATGCCAGATCTCATGGCATTCCAAAAACTAACAGCAGGAGCTAATAAAAGAAAGCTGACAGAGATGCAGCAGAAATTTGTAAAAAAATTGGACTGCATGCCTTCAGTTGAGCTACCAATCGAAGAGACATGCAGATCAGCTCTCAATCTAGCCTACGGAGGGTTAATTGGCCAATTCACAGGCCTCTGGCCTTCACCTAAAGCAGTACAGGAATGGGTGCAGAGAAACTGGGCTCCACTAATCTCTGAAGGGATTAAAAGCGACTTCGTTGGAAAAGGCTACTTCGTCTTCGTATTCGAAAGTGCTGAAGACAAAAACCTCATATTCCATAACGGGCCATACTTCATTGGGCCACAAGGATTGTACCTAAACAAATGGACCCCTGACTTCGACCCGGCTCAGGACGTGCCATCGGCTGTTCCAGTTTGTTTCCGACTCCCCCACCTTCCGCTACATTGCTGGAACCAAAAGTCGCTGCAAACTATAGGCAATTCGCTGGGAAAGTACATAGATCAAGCAGTGAGGAAAGATCAATACTCCTGCGCATGGATTTGCGTAGAGGTAGATCTGGAAGTAGGGCTCCCGGAAGCGATAAAATTAACTGTAGCAGACTGGACGCACATTCAGGAGTTAGACTATGAGCAGCTACCTTTCAAATGTCGGTACTGTCATGGCTACGGTCACTTCGCAAGATATTGCAAAAAAAAGAACACAGAGGAACAGAAAAATGAAAAAGCGGAACAAGGGACAAAAGTTCAGAAAGCAGGTTCAGCAAAAAATAGAGACAAGACCAAAACAAAAGAAAACAAAACCCCACAAGATCTCCAGGATCCTGGATCTGGGCCCTCCAATCCCACAACAGCAGCAGGAATTCAGAACATAGACCCCAACAAGGAAGTAGAAGCAGAAGAGACGAACATCGATAGCATGGAACAAGAACAGACTTCACCCAGTGGTAAGAGCAAAGAGGCAGAAGGGAAAAAGGCAGCAACTCCAGAAATTACCCCTTCTCCCTCATATGCAGACATAGCTAGGAAGAAAATAATAGATCCACTCAGCTCCTCAGAGGAAGAGACCATGGAGAGGCCTGCCAAAAGAGCAGGAAGGAAGTCACGCAGAGAAGTAAGGGAGGAAGAGGCAGAGAGACAAAAAACTCAAGGAAGCCAGGCCACAATAGAAATGTCAATCGGAAGAAGCACAAGAACAAGGCCTCCAAAAGGAGGAATAAGCACCACTCCCAATAGTAAACAATGAGAATTGTCTCTTGGAATTGCAGAGGATTGGGGAATCCGTCAAAAGTTGAAGCAGTCAGAGATCTTATGAAAGCGGAACCAGCAGAGATCCTATTGCTCCAAGAGACAAAAATTGAAGGGGACACTCTACTAGAAATCAGCAAAAAGAAATGGCAAAAGAATTCAGGCAAAACAGTGAGCGGAAGGGGCACTGCAGGTGGAATAGCCACCCTATGGAAGGAGGACCAATTCAAGCTAGTCAACACACACACCTCTCAGCACTGGATCTTCACTGAACTGAAACACATAGCAAGTAAGTTAACTATTGCCTTATTCAATCTTTATGTACCGGTAACATATGCAGAAAAAAAATCTTGTTGGCAAAACTTAAATGAATTCTTGGAACTTCAATCACCAAACAACATAATCATAGCTGGAGACCTCAATATAGTGATGAAAGGAAAAGAAAAAAGAGGTGGAAGAAGTAGCAGGGATCAAATGCTACACGTGGTAGAAGACATAATACTACAATGGGAACTACTAGATATCAAACCAAAGAAAGGGCTATTCACTTGGAAAAATAATAGGACAGGAGCAGATCACATCTCAGCAAGGCTTGACAGATATCTAGTACAAAGCACTTTACTCCAGGAAAGAAGGATCATCTCCACAGATATCCTCCCAAAAATCACCTCAGACCATAAACCCATCCTTCTCTCGATGGAGGACGAAGAGAATTTGGGTCCAATCCCATTCAGATTCAGCCCGCTTTGGAGAGAAAGAAGTGGATTTCAAGAGACAGTCAGAAAGGCCTGGACAATCTCAGTTATAGGCTCTCCAAGCTATGTATGGGAACAAAGGTTAAAGCACACCAAGAAGGCCTTGAAAGAATGGAGCAGGATTCCCACATGCACACCCATCAGCCAAAGAAAGGAAGCAGTACAACAACTAGGAAATCTACAAAGAGAAATGGACTCTGCAGACATAACAACAACAGAAGTAGATAAATAACAGACAGCCCAATGCAACACCTTCCGCTCATTCAGGATAGAAGAAGACTACTGGAGATTAAAGTCTCAGAGTCTATGGCTGGAATCCGGGGATAGAAACACCTCTTACTTTCACCAGAAATGTAGAGCACGCCTCTCTCGAAACCATATTTCAGAAATAACAACCTCTGATGGGTCGTTTTGCAAAGGAATAGATCAAATCAAAGTGGCTGCAAGCACTCACTTCCAAAAACTGTATAGTAAAGGAAATGAAGGCAACAAGGAAGAAAATGAAGAGTTCCTCAAAAATATCCCATCATTGGTATCCAAGGAGGACAACATAGCTCTTTTGAAGCAGGTCACTAAGGAAGAAATTAGCAAAATAATCTGGGCTATGGAACCCAACAAAGCGCCCGGGCCGAACGGATTCACAATTCACTTTTATAGAATATGCTGGGAAACAATAAAAGCATATCTAATCAGAATGATCAGAGGTTTCCTGCAGAAAGAAAAGATGGGAGGCAACACAAATTCAACCTTCCTAGCATTAATTCCGAAAGAAACCAATCCGGAATCCTTTGAAAGGTTTAGGCCTATTTCATTATGTAATGCATCATACAAAATAATAGCAAAGATTATAGCTAACAGAATGAAACCTCTGCTAGGCAATCTAATCTCCCCATCACAAGGAGGCTTCGTCAAAGGAAGACACATCTTGGATAACGTCATCCAAGTACAGGAAACTATACATTCTAGCAACACAAGAAAAGAGAAAGGAATGTTGGTCAAGCTTGACATGGCCAATGCATTTGACAGAGTCAACTTGACATTCCTTTATAAAGTTCTCCGAAGTTTTGGTTTCTCGGAAGAGTTCGTAGAATTAATAAAAGCCTGCACTAGCAGGCCTTGGATTGCTCCATGTTCTTTGCAGCCTTCAAGAAACAAATTCACTCCAGAAGTTGTTGGTGCTTGAAGTCTTTTTTGTAAAATCATGAATGCTGTTAGATCTTCATGCTGTGCCTTCTCCCAGCCTTTGATATTCCTCGAAGATCCAAGTCAAAATACTGCTGCATCCCGTTTTCTTTCCCCTCCCTTTCCTCCATTTTACCTTCATTCTCCAATTGCCTTTTCGTCATAAAAAACCCCACTAAATCATGTATTACCCCTTATCCCTCCATTAACCTCTTTCCCCAAGGTTAAAAACCCGTGTTTAAACCTTATCGGAGTTACATTTCCTTTTGAAATTCTTTGAAAAACCATATAAAACGTACGTTTTTATGCGTTAGGCTTAAGCCCCTCAGGCTAAGCCCCTGTCGTTTCTTCCTCCACATGCCCGAGCGCCACGACCGGCCGCTCAAGTCCTGAGGCGCTAAACCGAGGCGTGGTCCCACTCCGCCCTTTTCCTTTGAAACATTAACAAACCCATCTTTTATAAGGTTCTAGTGTGAAATATGAAACCACGTGTTTTATTGCCCCGAGTCTTCCCCAGCCATCGATCTGCTCCCCAGATCCGACGGAGCGGAGTACCCCACACCTGGTGGACCCCCCCTTCCCTCCGCGCTCGTTTCCAAAAACCATGGTATATATCCCGCACCACCTTTCGTCGAATGGCGGTTTTATCCCGTCGGCCAGCGATTCCACACGCTGGCCGACACGTGTCCTCCACCTCGTTTCCAAAACCGCCGTCCTTTCACCTCGCCCGCGCGTTATCTATCGTCCCATAACCCCGCAGCGGGATTCACCTCTGCCATCAGATCTGGGCCCTCCCATCCGACGGTTGCTAATCGCCATTTCTGCCCAGCTTTTAACAGAGTTCCCCGCCTGTTGAACTTTCCCCCGGCGCGTCCGAAAGGCGATCTCCGCAGATCGACGGTTCTAATTTGTTCTCCCGATTCCATTGTACAAAATCCCTTTTCTCCGCTGACTTTTCAAAACGCCCCCGACCGTTGATCGCAATACGATCAACAGCTCCGATTGCTCCATTTTCCCGCACGCCCTCCGATGCAGTCTATCCATATAACGCAGGATTTTCTCATTTTTATTGTATTTTGCAGGTTTTAAGGTTCTTTCGTCGTTTTTTATGAAAATCTGAAGGATGAGGGTGACGACTCCCATCCTTCCGATTAATCCAGAGAATCGATCGCAGGGTGAAGAACAATGATATCAACAAGGTTTCATGAGCCTTGATTTCCATGCATCCCGGTAAAGCCTGAAGAATACCGTCGAAATCAAAGCAGAGAAAGGATATCAGATTTTGAAGACAGAATGAACCAGAGCAGCAGTTTTGTGAATAGATTGGCGGGGATTACGGCTAAGATGGTTATCAAAAGCCTAATCCCCGGCTCAGAACACAGATTAAAGCAAAACCAAAAAATTTTCATCAGACGTATCGCCTCCACCGCCATACTTTGAGGCGAATTGATTCCTCAACCACCACAGTGCCACCTATTGCCTCAAACTCTCAGTCAGAGGCTGAATTTATTGAACAAGATCAGATATTATGCCTCGGAACAGCCAAGAAGTTATTTCTGCACCAGATTTAATGATAGAATGCCTGCAGAGTAACCCTAATAGTACGCAGATCCTCAAAGGTCAACAAAAGCTCCCTCCGAGCTTACTTCTTAAGTGTAAACACATTAATGCAATGGAACACCTGTAGAATTTCTTCATCGAGCCTCTAAGGGCCAGGAAGACATTAATTCTGCATTAATTGTATTTGAGATCTTTTTATCAGATCTCACCTCCTCATCCTTCTATAAATACTCCAGAAGAAGATGAGTGAGGGGTTGGATTAGTTGGTTGTCAATGTAATTGCTGAAGTGTTGTAGCTTTCTCTGAGTGGAAAACTCTTGACTGTAAATAGTGGTTTCATGGGCTCTTGGAGCTCTGCTTGTAACAGATAGGTTAGGTTGTGAAGAGAGATGGATTAAAACATTGGATATGAAGATTGTAACCGGTTTGAAGCAATCAATACAAGCTGATTTATGGGATCCTGGTCTATGCTGATGGTGATGTTATTCTCACTGTAACTTGTGTTTTGTTTTTGTTTTCAATTTGTTTCATTTCCACTATAAAGAACAGTTTAAACAGTGTTAGGACCTACTGTATACCAGTAATCTTCTCTGGCTGAGAAATCTTTATTTCAATGTTTTCTTCCAATTGTGTTATTTAGAAATAATTTAATTCAGTCTAAGCACAGAGATGCTGGCGTTCCCTCATCTTTTCGTCACTGCTGGATGTTATTTTTAAATGTTACTTTCTATATATGTTGTGTAAGGAATGAATTGAGGAAATCAAAGGTTAGCCCTGAGTCCCTTTCTTGTTTGCTCGAATATTTGATTGTTTCCCTTAGGATGTGTCAAAAGCTGACTAGTTTCGAAGTACTTATCAGATCTTGGGCCATTATGTGTTACCTTGGTGATTGTCTTGGAAGTAGCTAAGTAAAGGAGAACTAGGAGAGGATCAGGGTGAGTCCTAGCCCACTAGTTTCTGCTCCAAAGGTTGCCTTCAAGTTTCCCTTCGTTTTTAATCTATGTTCTATTAGAAGTGTATCAAAGGCTGGATAGTTTCAAAGTACTTACCAGATCCTAGTTTTCTTCTATGTTTTTCTTAAGTGCCTGGTCAAAGGCTGGCTAGTTTCAAAGTACTTACCAGATCTTGGGCTGCTCTTTGTTCTGCATATGTCATTTCCCTTTCTTATTGTATCACCCCATTCCATAAATCAAGCCTTAAAGAGATCCTTAGGCGTAGATGACTTGCCCCATAGATTACTCTTGAACCTGAATGTTTCAATTAAATTCTCTTATGACTCCATAGCCCAATGGATTGAAAACTTGCCTTCATCTTTCTTTATAATCAAAGCTTACTCTGTTTTCTTGCAACTTCTCACCTTTGAACCTATTTGCATATAGATCTTTCCGCCTCAGGCAGCAACTATGTTCAACCATCCGAGAAAACCAAACAAAATCCTTGGCCTTAATAACTAGCCTAATATCATCACCCTAAACTTCAAAGACAATATCCATCTTTGTACATATTGGAGAGATCCCTCTCCGGATTCAGGAGGGCTAGATCCTAGAATCCCAAAGTTGGTTGAAATGATGTTAACTATGTGATCGGACTTTGCCAATCTTGCTTGTTACAGAGACCTAACACTCCATTGGTAAATGGGAGGCCAGCCAGCTTCTTTCAAGCCTTGAGAGGACTAAGGCAAGGATGCCCCCTCTCTCCCTACCTGTATATACTTCTGGCGGACACATTGAGCAGAAAGCTTGAGTTTGACAAAACAAATGGAGACGCTCCAGGTCTGCGAATAAGGAAAGAACTGGAGCCTATCAACCACGCCCTTTTTGCTGATGATACACTCATGCTGGGAGGGGCTTCCCGCAGAATAGCCAATGCGTACAAGTCCACATTACAAGCATATTGCAAAGTCTCAGGGGCCTTGATAAATGAACGAAAGAGTGCTGTCTACAGTTGGAACGTTGAAGAAGCAGAAATCCAGAATGTAGCAAATATACTGGGGTTCAAAGGTCATTCAAAATGGGACAAAATTAAATACCTGAGAGTTTGCCTCTCTGAGGCATAAAAAGGTATTGTTTGAACACCTAATTAGCCTACATTAATTATCAATCCGAGAGCGACTTTTTATTTCAAGAGTGTACTCAGTCTGAGGCAGTAATTTATCCAAGAGTAATGTTGTGAAGATTTAGTATAGAATAAAAAATGCAAAGGTAACAAATGCTTGTAAAGAAACCTACTTACAGTGACATGAATGGAAAGATTAAACTACATCAATCTTGCAAAACATCGATCAGGGATGCAGTAGCAGTAACTCTTTCCCTTAGAAATCGATGCAAGATAACCAATCTGGGGACTTGGAAGCAAAAGCCTCTATCCTCTACAGTTGGATATCTTAAATAAATTGAAACAAAAACAGATTCAATGAAAGAAACTTAAAAGAAACGCAATCTGAAAAGGAACAGCAACATGTAACTACAACTCATCTATTTGCTAATCAAAGACTATGAATAAGTAATGAACAGAAATGGAACAGCAATGTGAAATGAACAGAAATTACAATAAGCAATTCAACAATAATTAACTATGCAATCATAATGAAACCAAACACGATTATCACACAACAGTAATTAAAGAATAGAAATACAAACAGCAGAACGATTCCACCAGGGTCGGGCCCTCAACCACCGGTGAAACGCTGCTGCGCTTTACTCCAGCGTTTGAGAAATGGAACGAGAACAAACTCTTTTATTAATCAGGCATGAATAATGTTTACAAACCGCTCGTACTCTCTTAACAAGAGTCGATGCACAATTATGCAAATTACAACAAGAAAAGTCTCTCCATTCTCTCCCAATACACAATACATGCTCTCCTTTTATAATCAGAAGGAGGAGAAATTAAATAGCAAGTATGATCTCCCATAACAATATCGGATTGTTCCCAACAACTTGATTAACCAGAAAATACATTTCCAACAATCTTTCAACAAGAGCAAGGCGAATTTGGCTTTGCAGCTGAGATTTGGAGGACGGCCGCAACAACAAATCTGAGAAAATCGTGCTCACAAAATCCTGTGTTTCTCTCAATACATGCCGAATTTGGGCAAACCGTTCATTGATAAAGTTAATTGGGTCCGTTCTGGACAAAACCCATGTTCCGGATTTTCCATACTCTTCTTCATTTTCTCAGAATCTCAACCGCAAAATTATCACTTTTTATTCCAGCGAATTTCTGAGTTGGAAGATTTCATAATGATTTGGAAATCAAATCTACAGTCTGGAAAATATCTTAGAGGCTAAAATGGTAAGTGATATTAATAAAACATCATTGATAAAATTATGCATAATAATCATCAATTTATTAAAAATAAAGGAGAATAAATAATATTCATCCATAAAAGCATAAATCATTATAAAATGGATTTATATGATAAATTATAATAAATGACATGATAAAGAAGAGTAAAAATAGATGAAATAAGTGTTAAGAAGTGGTCGTATTCGCGACCCAACACTTACATAGCCAAGATTTAGCCTTTTTTACATTTGGCATTGATTTATTTACTATTTAGGAGTTTTATGAACCTCCTTTACATTTTTATTCATGAAACAGAAAAATAAAACAACAATGAATATTCCCATTAGCTTAGGATTAATTGGGAATATTACAGTCCTCCCTCCCAAATGTTGCTTGTCCTCAAGCAACTGATAAGGTGAGTGTTGCAGCTCTTCTCCTCCTCCATTAGTGACACCATCATGTGATAAGCTTCCTCCATAAGCTAAGTGTTCACCAATCCAGCCCTCCATGAATTGTTTCTCCAAAGTTCTCATGAGATGTAAATAGTTCATCCCATAAGGAGACAATAACTCAAATGAAACAAACATGTCTTGCCCAATGTCCTCCCTGAAACATGTATCATAAGATATATGGAGAACCTCCATCCCATAGGGAACATACATACCTTCCCTCCTTCCTCCATACATCCCCATAAAAAGTACAAGCACATCATCAATGTAGGGGATCAAAACAACATAGATACAAACAGAAATTTGTGCATGTGGAGGTGGGTCATAGTCCCACATCTGGAACCAGCGCATTGCATCTCTTGCGTGCATCAGATCTAGATGTCATAAGTGGTTTCCCCACCACTTACTTGCTGCCCATGTTATCTCACTATGGCTAAAAGTAAGATATATTTGGTGTCTTAGGAAAACACCCATAATGATGTAAAATCTCCCTTTGTCCTCCAAGGGAGTGGTCATATTCAGAAACAGTTTTTTCCCAAAGTTGGCCATGAAGTTTATAAGGTACGAAACTCCTCCTTGGATTCATGGCCTGCATATACATGGTAAAAGAATACATACAATCAGAAAATAAAACATGATTTACATGAGCATGCTCTTCACCAACAATCCTCCTCAAACAAATGGAGTGGTGCATAGATCTATCTCCTTTCTTAAAAGAAGAAAGAGAGGGCTGAATTAACTCTCTCATAGAGTTATGTTGTTGCTCTGTCTCCACATGGTACATGCATCTTTGACAATGTTGATATAGGTCTCCTTCAAAGCCCTCCCAATGGTAGCTCCTCATGATGATGTTGTTGAGCTTCATGGAATATGTGTGGTTGAACCAAAACTCTTCATAGGCCCTTTGTAGAAACTTCTCCTTGTACTTGGAGGCTTTAGACAAGAATATCGTACCATGATCATAGATGAATCCATCTTGGACTAAGAATATCGTACCATGATCATAGATGAATCCATCTTGGACTAAATAGCCCTCATCATGTAGCTGGTCATCAATAATCATGCATTTGTGAAGATCCTTGGAATAATCCACCAACTGTTGGGATTTCCAATATGGATCTAGCCTCCTCAACAATGATAGTGCTGATGATCTATCAACTGAAATGTCTATCATATGGCTTCTCCTTTCTTTGACATATCCCATTCCAAATGTATGTGTTGGAAGGTCATCCCTTCCCTTCTTCTCCTCCTTGACATATCCCATGCCAAGAGTACATGATGGAAGTTTGATATTCCCTCCTTGCTGCTCTTCTTGCATATGCACATACTCAAATGTAGATGGAAGTATTTGGAAGTTAGTCTCCCAGGGAAGGCTATCATCTATCCAAAACCTCCTTGGTCTTGCCAAAGTATGCATGTGAAGCCACCATCTCCTATCATGTATGGAATATTTCTCTCCAAGTGAGATTACCTTCTGAGTCTTAATAGCCAAGGACTGCCCTCCTTGCCCCATGATGGTGTCTTCCTCCATTCTTGCAGCATCTTCTCCTCGTGCAGTATGAGATGAGAAAGTGGACAATGGTGATAAGGGGAAAATATTTCCCTCCTCCTTGAGCTCCCCCAACACTCTCAAAGTTGTATTATGGTCTTCTAATGCTCCCTTCCTTCTTGGATCTATGAATGGAGCATCAAGGTGTGAGACATCTTTCACCAAATCTGAATCAGGTGGTCTCCTAGGTGGTTTACCACAAGATAATGATGTCCCATGGATCATCCCCATGTGCATAATAGATGGGATCAACATATCCCTGCTTCCACTGTGAAAATCCATCTCTATTTTTTGTGTGGAAGTTTCATGATAATGGGGTATCACTCTTAAGGGTGCAAGAGTGCTTCTGATTGGAGCAATTTCCCCATCCTTTCCTCCATGTAATAGTGGATCACCTCCTGTTATGTCAGCGCTATGATACCTCCTTTTTTCTTCCTCTCCTACCTTGTGCAAGATCTCACAATCTAAGGTGCTTTCTTCAAATGTAATTAACCCATGTACACCCAACATCTCCTTGGTGTCAAGAGTCTTGATCACAAAGGAATGATCTATCATATTGTGTGTTCCCAAAACTGTATGCAATGTTGGAACACATTTCCTCCATTGTTTTGTCTCATTTTCTATCATCATAGACACATGCTGCTCTTTCTCTTCATATGTAAGATCCCTTGGAGCTTCTTGCAAAGATACAAGAGCCCTTCTAGTGGAAGTAATTGCTTCACATCCATCTCCAAATAGAAGTAGATCTCCTCCTGCTGTCATAGCCCTGGAGGATCATTCTAGCTCTTCCTCTTCCTTCTCCTCATCAATGGAGAATACATAATCATTAAAAGACCCTTTTTCTTGATCTCTTCTTGAAAAATGAATCCTCATGTCTTCTTCTTGAGAAAAAAATTATTGCTGAAGTGGGGCCTTTGCTCTTGGAAAATCATGTAGCATATCTTTAACCCCCTCAACAATGTTCTGAAATGGATTTGGCTTCATGGATCCTTACAACTCATGCAAAGGTTCTAAATTATTGGGCTTGGCTTGCTTTCCCAAGGAAGTTTCAGATTGTTCAAAATCAAATATTTTCACTAACCTCCTAGTGAACTTTGCATAAGTAGATAAATTTGCATTTTTCAATGAAGAAGATTCAAATAACCACAATGCATAAGCCTTACCTTGGAGATGCAGCGCTGCTACTCTTATCGCTTTTTCTTCTGAAACTTGATGCAGATGGAAATATGTGTCTAGCTTCCTTACCCAAGACTTGGTTGATCTCTTAGGTGATCCATCAAAAGTAGGTAGAAAGCATCTACCCAAAGTGTGTTGCATGCACCCTATTCTTCTATTGTAGTTGCTAGATCTTCTCTCTTATTTAAGTTGAAAAAACTCTTGGAAGCTTAGATGCTCCCTGAATCTTCTAGACTAAGATTCATATTCTTGGAGATAGTCACCAAGAGTCCCCACCTTTGGTGTTTCTCCTTCTACTTCTTCTCTTGCTAGGAATGTAGGCATGCTACAACATTGTAGATCTAATTGTGTGGCTGAATTCTCACACACATAATATGAAGAACTGGGGATTTCTTCATGTGAAAATATTCGTGAGGGATCTACATGTCTTTCCCTCCTCATTCCCCTGATTTCTCCTTTCAGCTCATGCATAGTTTGGAACAAAGTTTTTGAGAACTCCTTCCCTTTCATTCTTCCAGATAAAGGGGTTTTACCCTTGTTTTCTTTGTCATCAGTGTAATCACACTTCTTCGGTCTTTTATTTTCTTCAAAAGACATATTGGCTTCTTAGAAAGCACGGGTTGTGCCAATATGAGGCTCTAATACCACTGTAATATTCCTAAATGGGGAATGCAACAATAGAAAGCATATTTGTAGAAAAATAACACAGATCATCAAGGAGACAGCAGGAGGCCAATAAGGAGACCTTCTTAATGTATTTACAACAGAAAAATAGATGTACAATGAGGCCCATAAGATTTATAACTAGAAATAAAAGACTCCAATAGAAGAAAATCCCTCAAAAGAGGTGTTGCAACCACATGTATAGACTAAAAATGCCTTGACAGCGTTATTTTATAGAGCTACAAATAGCTATTGATTACATTTTAGATCTAGAGAAAATCAGTGCATGAAAATTCATATCTATAACAGATCCATACACTAGATAGGCTCTTCTTTCAGATCCCCTTGGGGTTTTCAGCATTACACCAAGTACAAGTAATAGATCTAAGATCTAAGTCTGCAGATCTACAAAAATATTCAGAAATTTTGAAGTATACAAAAGTATTCAGATCAGATCTGATATGAAAATAAATAGATCTTCCTTCAATGGATCTTCAAAGTGGAGGGCATATTCCCAACACTTGAAAACCAACTCTCCAACTAATGTGCCAAAACACCCTACAACAGCACCTACAGGAATAACAAATTTCTGGAAGAAATACTGCGCTGTAGGGTTTAGAATAAGTTTGGCCACATTCCAAGATCTAAAAATGATGCTCCAATGATCCAACACTCTCTTTCCAATGGGATAGAAGCCTTCTCCACTGAAAAGAAGCACTAGAATGGTCTAGATCTGAGTAGATCTAGCCTCCATTTTCTGTAGCTTTCAAAGACAACCAAACCCACAACAGGATCTATGTTGTAGTTGGAAGAAGAAGCTTGGCCTTTAGCCAGATAGTGGACTATGCAATGAAAACTCTTCCAAGAGGCCTCTCAAGGAAAGAGGTGGGATTCCCGATCAGGAACACCCAGTGCTAAACATCACTATTCTAAAATAAACAACAAGAGAATGGTATATGTCTAAACAGACAATATATTCAGAAAATATAATATCATCAACAACCCCCTCATGCTGCCATCCTCTTCCTTTTATATGTTAAGAGCTTGTAAACCCTAAACCACCTTCAATGAAATAGCTTCATTGTGCCTCATTGATGGCAACTCCTCCAAAACAACGCTATAGATTTGGTCATGGTTGACCCAGTCAAAATATCTAGGCCCTTTCACACATAAGGGTGATTGCTTACATAGCCAAGATTTAGCCTTTTTCACAGTTGGCATTGATTTATTTATTGTTTAGTAGTTTTATGAACCTCCTTTACATTTTTATTCATGAAATAGAAAGATAAAACAAAAATGAATATTCCCATTAGCTTAGGATTAATTGGGAATATTACACTTTGTTATGTAGCTCCAAGAAGACCATGGAAACCTCATCAACTGGGAATGATGAAATATCCTTGTTCATAATTTCAAGGTTATACGCAACAATATCAAAGTAATTGGAACACATCCTTGCCTTGGAAACCTTGTCCATCTCAATCCAAACCTCAAAAACAATCTTGGAAACAAGGTTGGTAAGGGCCATATAGAAGAAATCCACCATATCCTCAATAATTTCCTCACTATCCTCCATTAGGGGATTTTTGAGATCTAAAATGGACCTCCTAAGGAAATTATAAAATAATAGTGGAAATAATAAAATAACATTAGATTACATCATCAAATTTTAGAGGGAAAAAAGAAAAAAATAAATCAACTCGTATTTTCAATTTATCTCCCTATGGGTTTACTCAAATTTCGAGTGGGAACACTCGTTGGATGCATAATTTGATTCCTCATCCAAGGAGTACCCAAATTTCATAATTTTGATGGACCCTGCTACACGAAAACTGATAAATACATGAAAAGTGTGATTGCAATCGCGTATTTTCAGGTATTTCTCATTTTTTGTGTAGCAGGGTCCATCGAAAGTATGTAACATGGGTACTCCTTGGATGGGGAATTAAATCTTTCATCCTGTTAGTATCCTATAAATCATAGGATCTCAAGGTGATTGAATATTCCATGAGTTTTGAAATTCATATTGAGTATGTTTTTCAATATTCAAGTGATTTCCAAAAAATATGAAAAAGGAAAAGAAAAGAGGGTATAAAGAAAAAAGGAAAAAAGAGAAAAGAAAAAGAAAGAAAAACCCCAAAAATAATAATTTTGAAAGTGTTGCAAATCAAAATTCCACTACTGATTAGATATGTTTGTTCAATCATATAGTTTAAGCATGATTGTACAATTTTAAATTTCTGTTGATAGGTTAGAAAATAATGATTTTCCAAAATGTTTAAACTTGGCATATCAATAGATAGGTAGAAATAAAATTGAATCAACAGTCTAATTTGAGTCAATGGAAGAAATAAGGACAAATGTTAGGTTAGAGTTTCAAAGAAAAAATGAATTGGGGTCTGCAAGTCCAAATGCACCCTACAAAAGAATAAAAATGTTAGATTAGTGACATGGGTAGGTAGGAATGAAGAAAAGAAAGAATGGAGGAAACATGAAATTTAATCCAAAGGTTATCCTAAAAGAGTTCATGTGTTCTTGATCAAAAAGGGAAAAATCAAAGGATAAAGGGTGTTTTATTCTAAAGTTTCGGAAATTAAAAGTTTCATTGAAGATATTGTGACATACTTTATGTCATTATTTATATCCTAACTCCCAAAAACATATATTCTCCCATATCCTAAGTCCTAAACCATACCCATGCCACTCATTAAGTCTCCTCGACCCCAACGTCGGGGGGGGTCAGGCGACGGTTGAGCAGCTCATGTTGCAACATGTTGACTCTGAGTTATTTCACACCCCCCTCCCCCGACTGATATCACTTACTGGGTACACCCCCCCAGTAGTTTCCACTGCAACCAAACCACTACGCCCCTCTGACCGTTGTATTAACATTGCACCACGACTGCTCCCACATGTGCCCTCCATCCAATCTGATACACTCCCGCCACAAGCCCGTTGGACAATTAATGGCTCAGGTCATTACCAAACGGGCCCGCGCCATTTCAACGGTCGCCCAATCACTCCATAAAACCATTTTCCCGCACCTGTGGCAAGGTTTACAATTGTATTTGCATTATATTGTTACAGGTGACTAATTGCAAAGGTGTTACAGTAGTGGGCGTAGAAAATTTTCAGTTATCTACAAAAGATATCAGAAGCCCCTTTTCACAATTTTTCCTCCCCATTCTAATCTTCAAAAGCCTCATTTCTATATTCCCATCTTATTTCAATCCATTTCTTCTCTGCTACAATGAAAAAAACAGTTAATTAATTTTTTCAAAAAATATGCCTCCAAAGAAGGATCAATAGGCCTTTAATCTTATGGTTTAGTCTGGGCCATGTGGCTCTGGCTGACAAAGATTATAAGATCCATGAGATAGAGTGATGTTTCTATTTATTCGATGTCTACTATTGGCTTGAGGATAAACTAATAGATGAAGTAGATGACATAGGGCTATGGGAGACCAAATTGCCCTATTTTTTATTCCCAAAGACCCATAGTTGTCCTGAATTCATTAGGAAATACCATGCATGTTATGACATCAATCAAAGAGTTGTAGTAGGCCCAACAGGAGAAGTCCTTTTCACTGTCAGTGCCCAGTCAATCCAACAGATGATGCAGGCTCCCATCATTGAAAAAACCATCCCATTTTCCTATGAGGCCCATAGAGAACTATATCAAAAGATGGACTTTTCTAGCAGAGCTAAAACATTAGAAATTCTCATGGCTATTGATGCCCCAATGCCCAAAAATAATCCTCCATATCCCGCATCCACTTTCCCTGATAGAACCCAACATATTGTCATTTTACTCCCATATTTACTAGGTTATCATTCATACCAATGGGTAGATGAGGCCATGATAGATTTTCTCTCTATTATTTCATCAGATTCTAAGCCCTCAATCATGTTCAACTTTAGCCAATTCCTAGCTAATGCCATCCATGATCAATTCCTAAAGTTTCACACAGAGGAAGTGTTCAAATAAACTTCAGTATTTCTCTATATGTTTTTATTTTATTTTCAGGCCAACAGATTCCAGTTTACCATGACAAAGGTTAATGATGACTCTCAGCCTCAATCAGTCATATTTTCGAAAACCATGTTAATGAAGGAGAAAAATTATTATACATACAAGATATTTTTTGATTCATTTGTTCATCCAACAATGAGTATACTCAGAAGTTCAGTGGAGCCCAGAATTAATGATGATATCAAGAAGATTATGTAGTTATCAGATCAAGTGAAAACTGGAGATTGGTACTTGTACCAAAATTATACTAAGATCAGAATATATGGATGTGAGTTTCCCCCCTACAAGCTACCAAAGTTCCTCTCCATGAGGATATTTTCTTTGGAATACATAAGACAGATGATCAATGCAGATGAGGTGCACTTTGTATCTACTAAGAACAAATCCCAATTTAGGATCAAGTCCCAAATTGGTCCTTTTATTTGTAATAGTAGAGTAGAAGGAGAAGAGGTTGATAAGATGCTGAGGGACATGAAATTCAATCACAATTTCACTTGGTCATATGACCCATATAGGATCATTTCCAAAAAAATAGTGGAGAACAAATAAACCCCATACATCCACACCCACAGACCTAATATAGTGCAGTATATGAATCAAACAGAGTGGGCAGGAAATACACTACAGGAGACTGAAGAACAAGTGATCTCCACCTCAAGCATTCAAACTCCTACTCCACAGGAAAAGCAGACTACATAAAGAAAATAAGATAAGGGAAAATAACTAGAGAAAGAGACAGCAGTAAAGAGACCAAGGGATTATCAGTCTAATATGGAAACTGATACATCTAGCAAGGAATTTAAAATGAATTATATAAAAAGAGCTAGAGTCCACATGGACATTGATCAGAGTAGTGAAAAAGAGCATCAAACATTCATCACCATCAGGGATTCTCCAAGTTCATCTCTAGCAGGTGGCCATACCATATTTTCAACATCTTCAACCACCATTCCATTCCAGCAGCAGAACTTGCAAACTCCTACATCTGCTACTACTATAGGGGGGAAATAGGAGAAAATCTTTGATAAATTCAAGGAAATCAAAAGAAATAATGAAATCCTGAAAACCAGTACCTACAACCAATTCTGGAAGCAAACAAGAAATTCACATAGCATGCTCTTGTCAGCCTTTGACACATAAAAAGGGAAGATGAAGATGGCTTTCCTAGAAGCACAAATCTCTCAGCCCAGAACACTTGTAGACTACAAACACACTGTTGTTGAATTCAATGTGAAATATATCCATCCAATAGACCAAATGGAGATGCATAAGCAAACTAGAGAAATTATTTCCTCCACATTGACCAGCACTGCCACGAGCTTATCTAAAATGCAGGTATCTTTGGATGATTTTCAATATCAACTGAAAATGGAGAAGATCTCTTCTCTAGCCAAAGATACAAGAATAAAATCTTTAGAGGATCTACTAGTGAAGATTGGTTATGACCCAACCAATGTGGAAGTTGTAGAAGAGATATTGTAAAAGAATAATGTTGATATAGCAACCCTCAGGAAACAACTCAAACTGTCAGCGACTGAATATGCCTTGACACAATACATTGAGGAAAATGAATCACAGAAATCTGAAATGATGAAGTTAATCATGGAGCAGACTGCACAACTAAAGAATATGGAGACAGAGATGGAAAAATTGGTGAAAGAAAAGGAGAAAGCAGTATAAATGGCCATTGTGCCATTAGAGGTTGTGCCTATTGCATCCATTCCGACAACAACACCAGCAACAATAGGCTCATCAGGTGATACAGAGCAGCTAGCTAAAGCTATGGAAATCATGACCCTACAGACAACAGAGATCAAAAATCTAGAAGCAGAAATCAGCACTCTAAAGGATTTGAAGAAAAGGTCAGATAATGCCCATGAAATTGAGATACAGAGAGCTCAGAAGAATATTGAGAAATTAATCAAGGCAGAGAGTGAAGATTCTATTAGACAGATTATTGGCCAGACCAAAGAAATTATTTGGAATAGTATTATTCTCCATGAATGAGATATGGCCTTCCATCCAAATAATTTTTGAGCAAAGAGATATAATTGGACTAATGAGTGCTACCATAGACAAAGAAGACAAAGAACTGACAAGAATGTCTGTGACAACAAAAAATATTATTAGATTCTTGAATTCTAAGGACATTTTTGAATTGGAAGCACTAGGAGTGGAGGACATAATAGCAACCATCCTAGAAGTCAATAAGGTTCTAAACAAAAAGAGTTTAGTCACACAGGTAGAAGAAAAATGTCATGAGTTACAAATTGGTGTCAAGATATTATTCAATAGAATTGAACCACTAATCAAAAGAGGACCTCCTTCTCTTTTGTGATAAATGATAAGCTCATGCACAAGCCAAATTATGTAAAGAAAATGAAGGAGATTACTAAAGACACAACAAAATTTGCACGGATTAAAGGTTCAGTGACTGGAAGAGCCTTTCTAGAGGCTTGTTGAAACCCCAAAAATCCTAGCTTCAAACATTGGGGAAAACCACCCGGTCCGGACCTTAATACAACTCTTTTTCCATTTGGGATAGTGGCTCCGACTGGATAATATGGGACCAGTTTCCCAATAATATATGAGATGATGATTGGTTGGTTGATATAATGGGTAATGGAAGTAATTATTAATCTATTCTATAACTTTGAATAAATACAAATAATACTAGTTAAACCCGAGTGTCATATAATAAATGTGATTCTGGATTTGTTCCTATTAAATGAATAACCATATAGATGGCCTATTCATCCAAAAGAAAGATGTATACACATATAATAATTACTTTGTTTAAGAAATTAAACAAAGTAATGATGATAACATATCGCATTCATATACTTATATTGCTCACATATATTTTGAAATATGACAATTCTAAATTTTTAGAAATGATATAATAAAGAATTGTTTCACAAGAATACATATATAAAAAATAGCAATTTTCAGAAGGAATGTTTCATTGCATAAAGAAAATTGAACATCATTATTCTGATAAAAATACCAAATACATGTGTAACCTCTTATTGCAAATAACACTCTGATCCCGCTTTTTCACTTAGAACAGCTTTCAGGAAGAAAAAAAAAGCATATTCTTGAAAACAATTTCCTCGTAAAATCACAGAATGTGATCCACCATTAATAAAAATAATGTATTCAGAAGTACAAAAGTGTAACTTCTCAAGTCAAAACTTTATACAAATTGAGGGCCCTTTTCTAAATGCATGAAAGGGGTTTAAATAATAATAAACGAAACAAACTATCTAAAATATAGCTAAAAAAAATCAAGGATCGGAGATCCAATTTCATAAATAGGAGTACAATCTCCAAGAAAACAAGTTCATTGCATTTCTTTCATGTCTAATGTATGCAGCTGGAAAATTGATAGCATATCTTTTACTTTAGGAGGATGACTCAACCAGGAATGCATCTAGCTGGTATATGTGGCATCTAACAATTCTGGAATCATATATCCGATGGCATCAGAGAGGCATTTTGTAGTCATTTTCTGGCTATGTGGCTTCACCAAATAGAACCAAAATGCCTTGCATGTAATTCCCTGTATTGTGCTGCTCTGTTGGTCTTTATTGGTCAAGTCATGTTTCCATTGTTTCTCTATTTCCTTGACCTTCGGGAGTTTGCCTGGAATGCAATCTGAAATCAAGTTGGCCGCATACAGACTGTCATTAATTAATCCCACTAAATTATTCATTATGGCTCTTGCTCTGGAGATAGCCTGTTCTCCTTTAATCAACTGTGTCTCCCATTCTGCAAACAAGATTTCTTTGTGTGATTCTTGAATCTTAGGAATATTGGCAGCGATGCCTTGATCTGTGTTCTACCATGTGAGGAAACCTGCAATATTCTCATCGGCATCTTCAAATTCAAGTCTTGCATTCACTGCCTTTTCTATGAGTGATGATGCTATTTCACATAAAGGGTCAGCTAGAGATATTTTATGACATAAAATATCAAGTTGTTGTGACAGTATTTTACTTAATTCAAGAGCCTCTATCTTAAATTGATCAAGTCCAGGATAATCTTTAAATCTTTGTATTTGTGCTTGTAATAAAGCACTATGTTCTTCCTTGGTTATATTTTCTTGTTGAAGCATCACCTGTAGTTTATTTAATTCTTGAGACAACCTTTTTTCTTTATGTATAGCTTGATGATCAAGACTTTGCTTTTCAATATTCAGTTTCTCTTTAAGCTGCTCAGTCTTTTAACTTTCTTCAATGAGCTGATGTTCTAACTGTGTTATCCTTTGTTGATCCGTTGTTGCCTTTTCCTCTAACAGATCTATCTTTTGATCTTTTTCCTTCATCAAATGACTGACCTTAGAGGCTTTGTCTATTGTAGCTATCGTATAAGCCCCTACATACTGAGATAATTTAGTTAAATCCTCTGAGGGATTAACTTTAGAATCCTTCCAGACAACATTCATTAATTCAACATGGGAAGATGACGATAGTCTTTGATCAATTTTACTTTTCTTTCTCTGTTTTTTAACTACGGCCCTATGTTTTGGACTATAAAAGACATCTAGAGGTGGTATATCTTCAATCTTTAATACAATTTATTTAGAAGGATTTTTAGGAATAATCTCAATATCATGTCTATTATTAAAGTTGATTGTTCCTTCATTTGTAACATTGGTGACTGAAGGTTGTTGTGTTGCGAGCGTTTTCACTGTAGACACATTCTGAGAATATTTCTAGCCCCCAATCTATTGATTGAATTGTTCCCATTCCTTCAATAACTTTGAATGATCATCTATATCCATTTCAGAGGAATCAACAGTCTTATTTCCTATATTTTCTTTTTCTTGCTCTGTTTCAATATTCTTTTCTTCTCTGTATTCTTCATGTTGCAGAGGAGTAGTTCTTAATTGTTCCAGAGGTATTGTTAGTAGTCTGTTGTTTCTGAACTGTAAGAATTATTCCATGCCTTTTGCTCCGAACTTTAATTTTTCTAAATGTTTAACTTGTGAAAATCTTTCGGCCGAGGAAAATAGATCATCAAAATCGGCATCTTCATGTTCAAATTTTGAAATCTGTACCATAGATGTAAAATTGAAGGAAACCTTCTTCGGATCATACTATCTTTTGGGAATGGTTTCCAATCTGAGTTCTTTTATCTTTTGGGCTTCTTTCTCTGCATGTTTGAAATCATGGAGAGAAAAAGATTCACATCGAAGGGGAAATGTCGGCCACATCAACTTCTTAGAAGTTTTTAGGTTTTTGGACATTCATTTCTCCATTATCTAATAAGTTATTTCTCGGCCTAATAGTTTGTCAGGAATGTACAAGGGAAAAACATGTGGATCAGTGATACTTCCGAATACTCGGACATAATTGAATTTTTCTTCCCCAAACCAGCTTCCGACTGAAGTTATATCAGTGCTGGCCTCATCAGATAACCTCGGGGTGGGTTTATTGAATATAAATTCATGAACTGGTAGAATGAATCCATGAAAAATTCTATATATGTGGTCTTTATAATAGGATTTCCACAGATATTTTTGATAAATGTGGATAGTGATTGGACTTTGAGGAGTCCATTTCCAACCTAAAATAGGGAACTCATAATTGAAACAGATGGTATCAATTATATAGGCACTCATAAAATATGGGGGTATTATATGGGTGGTTACAAACCTATTTTTCCTATATTCAAGGATTTTACTTGCTATTTTATCAGATAAAATATTTGCCCCATCCATAATGTAGAAATTAACAACAGCTTCAATCAAGGGTACCATCTCAATGGAAAAAATTTCAGGGTTGACAGTTCCAAATAATCTACATATCATAGTCGTAGCATAACAGTAAGGAGATGCCAAAGATTCTATGGAGTACATACCCGAAGATTCATGCTTATGTTTCTCAGGAAAATGTCTCCAATCTCTAATAGGACCTGACTCCACCTCATTTTCCTAGGCGAAGTCTTCCAGAAATGCTTTGTTGTAGATTTGCTGAGGATCTGGTAAATGGTACATTTTCTTAATATCCTCTGCCTTGGAAGACCCGAACATCCTTCCATCTGATGTAAAGAATGCTCTGTCTATTACATTAATGCTTTCAATAACCCATCTTACCAAGTCATTATATTTTATAACATTTGCGTGAGCTGCTATTTTATGAAGAAAGGAGCTTGCCAATTCTTTAAGAGTGCTTTCAGAATTTTTATCTGAGTCTGCTTCTGGATCTTCTTCCGAAATTATCGTTGGATCCTCTGCTTCCAGTAAATTATAAACTCCTTCCCATGAATTTTTTCCAAGACCGAGACAGGTTGTATCAGTCACTAACACTAATTTAGCTGGTTGTTCTTTTGGAACAACAGGGGCCTTCGCTCTCTTGGATTTCTTAGACATTTTCATGACTCGTAGGTTTTCCTCAGATTTGCACAATGAAACAAATTAGAAGAATGGCAGAAATATTCTTTGAAGAACGAATATCAACAGAGAGAAGCTAATGGAATTTAATCACAATAAAGATGGTGGATTAAAGAAGTAATATTCTTTTGAAGTTGAAATCCGCGATGCGCTTTAACCATGATTATCTATTAATGATTTTCTAAAATAGTGTGAGATTTTAATTCCATTGCAAGTTGTCTTGTCTCACATTCATAACAACCCTTTTAAAGCATTAATACCATAACCTTTTAAGATTTTTCGATCAACGATAATCGTATATCGAAGATCAGAAGTTTTAAATATCAAGTTTAAGCATCACCATTTTAAATTTGCGATGCGCGATTATTTTTGAGCTGGCAAGGATGGTACAATGCCTTTTAAATCATAAAAATGATTTATTTTACCTTTTTCATTGAGGAGTGCTTTTATGAAATAATGATATCGCATCGCAAATTTTAAGCTAAGTATTTGGATATGAGTTATGCGTTTTGGAGATGAGCGATTTGCGATTTTAAATTATTGCACGGGAGATTTTCAACAGAACTCGAAATCAAAAATTGACTTTGCCGATTCACGATTGCGATCAGACTTATCGCATCGGAGCTTTTCAAAGTATGTACAAGAATGTGATTTTCCTGATTTGCGATTGTGATTAGGGTTATCACATTGGAAATTTTCTAAGTGGAAGACTTTAACTTATTTTCAATGCAATATGTGCTTTTACGATTGTTTAATCGCATCAGGGTTGAATGATAATACATATGACTCTAAAATGCAATAAGGCCTTTATGTGTTTTATTAAATAAATCCTTTTTCATTGGGGTTTGATTTTATTTCATGATAAATCGAATTTCTTCAAAATAATTATTGACTTTACACTTACCCTAACAAGAAAAATTGACCCATTTCTTATTTAAAATGAATACAAAAAATTTGAAATGGGGAGGGTTGTTTGTACAACACAACAATTGGCAATTCACTAGTAGAAACAGTTATCTCTAAAAAAATAAAGTTATAACTAAATTTTTTGCAAGTAGAAAAATTTGAGGACAAAGAAAACTATCTCAAAAAAATTAGATAAAATCTAACTCTGAATAAAATAATAATCCTTTGCATTTTCTTTTTAATCCCTTCAAAATAAAAACATTTTTGGTTCCATCAAGCTTTGATTCGTTAATAAAGATAAAGTAGGGGGCTTCTCCAATTTAGCTTTGAAATTTACTCTTTTGTCACAGGTAGTGCCTCTGCTACCAGCAAACCTCCATTGTCTTGACAGGGTTACCTTTTAACCATTAATCATCCATTTTCCCATCCATCTAAGAGTATAAATTTTTAAAAGATAAATCCATAAAGATATTTTATCTTTTGTTTTTATTATTTTAACTTAAAATCCATTGTTTTGGTTTGGGAGCTAGCTGATAACAATGCCATTTACTGGTTGTAACTAAACTGAACAAGTTGGCTCATGATGAGACCCCTTGTCTTATGGTTATAAGCCATTACCCTATTTTGATATGCAGTCATGGTAATGTCAGTTTATTACTTCCCTATGATCATGGTAAGAAGGCTCATGGTGAGACCTCTTATATTTTATATCAGACACATTTTTTAGAATTACACTCTAAAAAATCATAAACTAAGTGGATGGGGTGAATGATCCTCTCCTTAAGAGTCAATGGATGACCTTTTAGAGTTTTAAGTGACAAAATTCGGAAAAAGTCTTTACTCTTTATAAATAACCTCTCTCTACTTTATAAACTTAGAATGATTTACAATATTTTTCAAGGTTTCGGAAAACTTTACAAACTTTTAAATAAGTTCCCAGAGTTTCATATTTAATATAACTTTTCCGAAACTGTAATCACTTCCTTAAAATTTCTATCTACATAGACAAGTATTCACAATATTTTCTCAAAGATATTTTCAATAGTAAAAGGTCAATGGAGGACTATTAACAACTTTATTTGTTAAAAACAAACAAACTTGCGTAATGAATATATATAGGTAAGAAGGGGTTGCCTTCTTAGGAATTTTTTTTTTTTTATAAATAAGCCCATTGATAGGAAGAGACTCTCTCTTTCCTGTTCGATCTTGCAATATGAAAGTAGATGAGCCTATCTTTTCAATTATTTGAAATGGTCCAAGCCACATTTTTTGAAATTTGGTATGTTTACCTTTATCTTCATGTTCTTTGTCACATTTCAAAACAAGATCACCGATTTGTAATGTTTTAGATCCAGTATAACTTGCATCAAAAGAAGATTTTATAACTTGTTGATGTTTAGCATGAGTGACTTTGGCTTTTTCCCTTTCTTCATCTAATTTGAGGATTTTCTCAAATCTTAATTGGACAGAAGATGAAGGATTTTCTTCAATAAATTGTACTAGGGCTAGAGATGGGAGTACTAGGTTTGAAGGTATTATGGATTCTTTCCCATATACAAGATTAAAAGGTGAAGTACCTATTGAAGACTTCTGAGTTATGTGATCAGCCCATAGTGCAAAAATCAAAGACTTATGCCAATTCTTTTGATTTTGATCAATAGTTCTTTTGATAATCTTAATGAGATTTTTATTAGTTGATTCAGCCAAACCATTACCTTAGGGGTAATAATTTGCAGAATATTTTAACTTAAAACCTCTTTTGAGTGAAAAATACATTATACTATTTCCAGAAAAATAAGATGCATTATAAAAAACAAGGTCATTAGGTACACCAAACCTGGTAATGATGAACTGATCAATGAATTCAATGATTGCATCAGAATGGGTTACCTTTAAAGGAATTGCTTCTACCCATTTCGTGAAATAATCTGTGGCTCTAAGGATGTATTTGTGTTTCTTGGAAGAATGTGGAACAATTTCTCCAATAATATCAAGTCCCCATTGTTTGAATGGTTTCTCAATGTTTACTAGTTGTAAAGGAAAAGCTGGTTTTCGTTGTCTTCCACTGGTAGTTTGGCAAGTCTTACATTTCCTTACATAGTCATGGGCATCTTTAAACAAAGTAGGCCAATAATATCTAGCATGAATTATCTTGTGAGCTGTAGTATCTCCTCCAAAATGTCCACCTGCTGGTCCATCATGTAATTCCTACAAAACCTTGTGTGCTTCATTTTTTTCCAGACATCTTAGAAAAATAGAATCATAATTTCTTCTGAATAACACATCATGAATGATCTCAAAGTTTTTAGCTTTTAATATTAAAGCGCGCTTGCTTTTATAACTGAGATTAGGAGGGGCATACCCATTTTTTAAGTAAAAGATCAGATCAGCATACTGATATTCAGAATTTATGATACTTATCTCATTCACTTGAAAAGTATTATCTTGATCTTGATGTTCAGGAATATTGGAAGCTCCTGCTAATAACCTACAAAACCCTTGTCCTCTAACAATTTTAGCTGGTTTAATTTCACTCTCATATTCTTGTAGGGCTGTTACCCAATTGACTCTTTTTTATCCTACTTCCCTTTGTACTAGCAATTGTCTCACTACAGAAAATGGGACAATGACTTTAGTATGTGTTTTTAGGAGAAATGACCTAAAGTGTTTGATAGATTTAAACACAGAAAAAGCTTTTTTTTCTACTTTTGAATAGTTAAGTTCAGCTCCTTGCAGATTTGAACTAAAGAAGGAGATAGGTGCTTCAATTTGCTGATCATTGAGTTGTGTCAAAATGGCTGCATAAGATGTTTCAGTGGCTAGAGTATACAAAATAAAATGATTAGAAAAATTAGGAGTATTCAATGCTGGAGCATTAATAATTTCCTGTTTGAGTGAATCAAAGGCTTCCTTTTCTTTATGTCCCCATTTGAAAACTGAATTCTTCCTAATCATAGTTTGTAAAGGTAAGACTATATGAGAAAAATCAAGAACAAATCTTTTTACAAAATTTATCTGTCCTAAAAATGACTGCATGGATTTCTTATTATGTGGCAAAGGGATATCAGAACTCTCTTTTATTCTGTCAGGGTCAATATATATGCCATTTTGAGATACAATAAATCCTAAGAGTTTCTCTTCACTAAGAGCAAAGAATGATTTTTTTGGATTTAAAGAAATGCCATACCTTTTACATCGTTCAAAGATCTGTTTTAAATCATGTAGATGATTAGCTCTTTCCTTTGAAAAGACATTTTTTTCATCTAGATAGACAAAAACTAACCTATTAATAAAACCTGTGAAAGCTATGTCCATGGCTCTTTGGAAGGTAGCTCCAGCATTTATCAAACCAAAAGGCATTTTTTGGTAGGCATATGTTCCCCATTTGGTTTTGAATGCAGTTTTTAGTCTATCATCGAGATGCACCTGTACCTGATTATATCCTAAGAAACCATCAAGAAAAGACATTAATTTAGAACCAGCTACTGCTTGAAGTATTTGTTCCATTGTAGGTAATGGGAAATTATCCTTTTGACATGCCTTATTGAGATTTCTAAAATCTATACAAATCCTAATATCTCCATTCTTCTTCCTAATAGGTACCAAATTTGAAACCCAATGCGAATGTCTGATAGGAATAATTTTAGCTTTCAAGAGTTTATTCAACTCTGTTTTAATTTGACTTTCCAAGTTGGGATGAATATTCCTTAACTTTTGTTGTACCAGCTTTTACATCGAAGATCATTGGAATTGTATGTTGAATGATAGAAGTATCATAATTTCTCAAATCTTCGTAATTCCAAAAAAAAACGCTTTTGTATTTTTTTAGAAGTTTGATGAAATCAAACCTTTCTTCTTGGGTTAGCCCGAGTCCTAGATTCACATTTTGTGGTTTATATTCAATACCAAGATTTATTAACTCAAACTTTAAAGTAGAACTTTAAAGTTTGGCATTAGTGACCTTTTTGAATCTATCTTTGATATCATATAGATTTCAAGCTTAACCACAGATTTCGAAATAGAATTTTCGTTGTTTTTATTTTATTTTATTTGAAGATCATGATTACTTTCGCCAATTATCTTATCATCATAATATTTCTCCAAAGTTAAGAAGTTTAGGATGTCTTCATCATGATTAAACACTCGCCAATTGGTGACATTGTTAGGGACAGATGGTCAAAAAATCAATTCAACTGAAAACCTATCTGGACTATAATATTCAACTGGAAGGAGCTTAGAAGAAACATTAGCTAATAAATCAGCTGTTGAATTCTGAGATCTAGGAATAGGAGAAATATTAAATGCTAAAAAAATGAGTTGTCAGACTTTGAACAAGGGCTTGGTAATGTTTAAGATGACTTGAAAGACAATGAATAGTATTCTTGACTTGCCTGATGAAAATTTCAAAATCACCATATACCTTCAGATATTTGACATTCAAGCCTATTTCTTTGTAAATTCCTTGAATCAAAGCTTCATATTCTGTAGTGTTATTTGTACACTCAAATTCTAGTCTGCATGACAACATAGTTTTTTCCCCTTATGGATTAACTAAAATACATCTTGCTCCTGCAGCATCATTGGACTTTGATCCATCAAAGTATAAATACCAAAATAAAGATTTATCTATAGATTTATTTACAGATTGATCAACAATATTAACACATCTTGAAGTATCGGTATGAGAAAAATTTTCAACTTGTGAAATGAAGCTATTTACAGAAAACAGTGATTGTTGGGAGCTAAAATTTCCAAAGAATGATTCAGCTGAGTAATTTCCGAGAATGTTATTATTGAAAGCTACAGGTTGGTTTTCCTGTTCAAACTTTGTTACTGTATGAGTCATGTGTTTCTCCCGTTCAATCTTAATTTGATTTGGTTTCCCTTTATAGGGCAGCCACATGTGAGACCAATCGGTAGAAATGTTACCATGAAGTTTTTCAAACCAATCCCTACTTAAAATTAAACCATAAAACTCAGGGATGTCAGCAATCAATATATCAATTCCCTGAACTATTCTAGGATCAGCTGATAGTCTAATAGTGACTGAATTAATCTCTCCTAACACTTGCACTTTAGTTTGATCTAATTGGACAATATGAACTGCAGATTTCTGGGGTTCAATGTTTAATTTAGAGCATACTGAAGTTGGAATAATGTTTGATGATGTCCCTGAATCTATCAAGCAGTTATGTAAATTCCTATTACAGATCTCGTAAGTTAAGACAAAAGGAGGTGTCTGTGAATTAGATCTATCTCCCATCAAAACAGTATCAGTAGCATCTAATTTATCGAGTCGTGGCTTACCTGATCCTTTGGATACTTTGGATATTACCCCATTTGGAAGAGGAGAAGCAGGCACTGCGTTTAATTCTTTTAACAACAGCTTCTGTTGATGCTTGAGTTTGTTGAGTTCATGTAAAGAAATATTTCCTCTGGTCTTCTTCATATCTTCTATAATGTTATAATCCATAGAATCAAACACTACTAACTTTTTAGATGTTGATGGAGGATTAGAAGACGATGGTTGATTTTGAGTAGGCGAAGGAGAAGTTTTCTTTACAGGAGCTTTATATTTAGTAGCAGAAATTTGATTTTTCTTCTTGGGAGATGTCTACATAGGTTCTGCTGCACTCTTACTTCTTGTATTGACTGGAAGTGCTTCCTGTTCATTCTTATTATCGGAGTTAGGAAAAATAAAATCCCACATCCCATGGCACTCAACTAATTCTTCTTCTTCGTTTTCTTCTGATGATATAAGTGTATCTTCCTCTTCCTCTTCCTCTAAATCCGACTCTGCATTACATATTGCATTAGGTGGTTTAGATTCATTTGAATGATTTCTTTTGAAATTCCTAAACGGCCTTTTAGTGGAAGTTTCAGCTACCTGTTTTTTTATTTCTACCATTTCATTGGACATAGTTTTCAGAACGTTTTGTAATCCTTCCATATAATATGGATCTTTAGGTGCTTTCTTCTTTGAATCATCCTTGAAACTAAATTTTTTGGATTTTCTTTCTTCACTAACATTATTTTTCTCCAAAGCGATGATACGTTTTTCTACTGTGATTTCTTCCTTCATGTTTTCGGCTAGTGTAGGTTTAGAATCTCTATCTACAAAGATGGCTATATTTGAAGGCAAAGCGGATATATACCATTCACTTCAAACTTCTTCAGTAGGTTTTGATGTTGTAGGAATTTTGTTCAACAACTTGTTAAATCGAGAGTTGAAGTCTTTGATGGGTTATTTAGATTCTGATTTCAAATTGGAGAGATCATTAATCAGAGTTTCTAGTGACCTATCATCTCCGAACTTGGTTAGGAATTGTTCTTGAAAAATATCCCAGCTAGTAATGCATCCTGATGGTAATGAAAAATACCAAGATCCCGCTACTCCTTACAAAGTATATGGAAATATTCTGACTACAGCATCTTATTTTGTTACTCCATTTAGGTTTACGGACAACATGAAGTTGTTAATTTGTTCTTCAGCTAATATGCCAGTATCAAGACTAAATTTTGGTAACCATTTCTTAGGATGAGCTGGTAATGCACTCAAAGGTGCAGGCATTGTAACAACTCCTGGATTGGTCCATGGTCTCTGTTGAGGCTGTGCCATTGTTATACTAATGGTAGAGGAAGTTGAAGGAATAGTTGAAATTGTTTGAATAGGTGTTGTTGAAACAACTGTACCTTTCTGGATTGTGACTTGAAGTTGGGAAGTAGATGGAAATGATATGAAAGATGTAGAAGATACTGATGAAAGAGTCTCACTATCTGACTTAGAGGGTGTTTTTCTAGCTCTTTTTCAACTTGGCAGAGGAAGTTCAGTTGGTAAAATACCAAGCTTTTCACTCTGCAGTCTAGTAAGAGGCTGAGAAGGAATGTATTGTGAAGTCACACTGCCTTGGGATAGTTCAGATTCTTCTTGCGATAATGAAAACCCTTCAAGTTTATGAATTAGAGATTGTACCTTAGGAAATTCAACAGATGATTCTTCTGATATGTTTAGGGTTTTAGAAGTGGGTGTAGTGATTTTCTTTTCAACTTCTTCCCTAGAGATTTGAGATGAAGGAGAAGTTGAAGAAGGTGATGAGGGTAAATTTCTTTTGGAATGGCCTGTGGATTTGGATTTACTTGCCATTCACAGCTTAGTGCCCTCCTTCTAGCAAAAAATGTTGAAGCCCCAAAAATCCTAGCTTCAAACATTGGGGAAAACCACCTGGTTCGGACCTTAATACAACTCCTTTTCTGTTTGGGATAGTGGCTCCGACTGGATAATATGGGACGAGTTTCCAAATAATATATGAGATGATAATTGGTTGCTTGATATAATGGGTAATGGAATTAATTATTAATCTATTCTATAACTTTGAATAAATACAAATAATATTAGTTAAACCCGGGTGTCATATAATAAATGTGTTTCTGGATTTGTTCCTATTAAATGAATAACCATATAGATGGCCTATTCATCCAAAAGAAAGATGTATACACATATAATAATTACTTTGTTTAAGAAATTAAACAAAGTAATGATGATAGCATATCGCATTCATATACTTATATTGCTCACATATATTTTGAAATATGACAATTCTAAATTTTCAGAAATGATATAATAAAGAATTGTTTCACAAGCATACATATATAAACAATAGAAATTTTCAAAAGGAATGTTTCATTGCATAAATAAAATTGAACAGCATTATTATGATAAAAATACCAGATACATGTGTAACCTCTTGATGTAAATAACACTCCGATCCCACTTTTTCACTTAGAACATATTTCAGGGAGAACAAAAATGCATATTCTTGAAAACAATTTCCTCATAAAATCACAGAATGTGATCCACCATTAATAAAAATATTCTATTCAGAAGTACAAAAGTGTAACTTCTCAAGTCAAAAATTTATACAAATTGAGGACCCTTTTCTAAATGCTTGAAAGAGGTTTAAATAATAATAAAATTAACAAACTATCTAAAATATCACTAAAAAAAATGAAGGATCGGAGATCCAATTTCATAAATAGGATTATAATCTCCAAGAAAACAGGTTCATTGCATTTCTTTCATATCTGATGTATGCAGGTGGCAGATTGATAGCATATATTTTACTTTAGGAGGATGACTCAACCGGGAATGCATCTGGCTGGTATATGTGGCATCCGAAAGTTCTGGAATCATATATCTGATGGCATCGTAGAGGCATTTTGTAGTCATTTTCTGGCTATGTGGCTTCACCAAATAGAACCAAAATGTGTCCCATGTAATTCCATGTATTGCGCTGCTCTGTTGGTCTTTATTGGCCAAGTCCTTTTTCCATTGTTTCTCTATTTCCTTGACCTTCGGGAGTTTTCCTGGAATGAAATCTGAAATGAGGTTGGCTGCATACAGATTGTCATTAATTAATCCCACTAAATTATTCATTATTTCTCTTGCTCTGGAGATAGCCCGTTCTTCTTTAATCAACTGTGTCTCCCATTCTGCAAACAAGATTTGTTTGTGCGATTCTTGAATCTTAGGAAGATTGGTAGCGATGCCTTGATCTGTGTTCTACCATGTGAGGAATCCTGCAATCTTCTGATTAGCATCTTCAAATTAAAGTCTTGCATTTACTGCCTTTTCTATGAGTGATGATGTTATTTCACATAAAGGGTCAGCTAGAGATATTTTATGACATAAAAATTCAAGTTGTTGTCACAGTATTTTACTTAATTCAAGAGCCTCTATCTTAAATTGATCAAGTCCAGGATAATATTTAAATCTTTGTATTTGTGCTTGTAATAAAGCACTTTGTTCTTCCTTGGCTATCTTTTCTTGTTGAAGCATCACCTGTAATTTATTTAATTCTTAAGACAATTGTTTTTCTTTATATATAGCTTGATGATCAAGCTTTTGCTTTTCAATATCCAGTTGCTCTTTAAGCTGCTCAGTCTTTTGACTTTCTTCAATGAGTTGTTGTTCTAACTGTGTTATCCTTTGTTGATACGTTGTTTCCTTTTCCTCTAACAGAGCTATCTTTTGATCTTTTTTCCTTCATCAAATGACTGACCTCAGAGGCTTTGTCTATTGTAGTTGTCGTATAAGCCTCTGCATACTGAGATAATTTAGTTAAATCCTCTGAGGGATTAACTTCGGAATCTTTCCAAACAACATTCATTAATTCAACATGGGAAGATGACAATAGACTTTGATCAATTTTACTTTTCTTTCTCTGTTTTTTAACTACAGCCCTATGTTTTGGACTATAAAAGACATCTAGAGGTGGTATATCTTCAATATTTAATACAATTTATTTGGAAGGATTTTCAGGAATAATCTCAATATCATGTCTATTAGTAAAGCTGATTGTTCCTTCATTTGTAACATTGGTGACTAAAGGCTGTTGTGTTGCGGGCGTTTGCACTATAGACACATTCTGAGAATCTTTCTGGTCCCCGATCTGTTGATTGAATTGTTCCCATTCCTTCAATAACTTTGAATTATCATTTATATCCATTTCAGAGAAATCACCAGCCTTATTTCCTATATTTTGTTTTTCTTGCTCTATTTCAGTATTCTTTTCTTCTCTGTATTCTTCATGTTGCAGAGGAGTAGTTCTTAATTGTTCCAGAGGTATTTTTAGTAGTCTGTTGTTTCTAAATTGTAAGAATTCTTCCATGCCTTTTGCTCTGAACTTTAATTTTGCTAAATGTTTAACTTGTGAAAATCCTTCGGTCAAGGCAAATAGATCATCAAAATCAACATCTTCATGTTGAAATTTTGAAATCTATACCATAGATGTAAAATTGAACTCAACCTTCTTCGGATCATACTGTCTTTTGGGAATGGTTGCCAATCTGAGCTCTTTTATCTTTTGGGCTTCTTTCTCTGCATGTTTGAAATCACACAGAGAAAAATATCCACATCGAAGGGGAAATGTCGGCCACATCAACTTCTTAGAAGTTTTTAGGTTTTTGGACATTCCTTTCTCCGTTATCTGATAAGCTATTTCTTGGCCTAATAGTTTGTTAGGAACGTACAAGGTAAAAACATGAGGATCAGTGATACTTCCGAATATTCAGACATAAGTGAATTTTTCTTCCCCAAACTAGCTTCCAACTGAAGTTAGATCAGTGCTGGCCTCATCAGATAACCTCGGGGCGGGTTTATTGAATATAAATTGATGAACTGGTAAAATGAATCCATGAAAAATTCTATATATGTGGTCTTTATAATAGGATTTCCACATATATTTGTGATAAATGTGGATAGGAATTGGACTTTGAGGAGTCCATTTCCAACCTAGAATAGGGAATTCAGAATTGAAACAGATGGTATCAATGATATAGGCACTCATAAAAAATGGGGGTATTATACGGGTGGTTACAAACCTATTTTTCCTATATTCAAGGATTTTACTTGCTATTTTATCAGATAAAATAGTTGCCCAATCCATAATGTAGGAATTAACAGCAGCTTCAATCAAGGGTACCATCTCAATGGAAATTTTTTCAAAGTTGACAGTTCCAAATAATCTACATATCATAGCCGCAGCATAACAGTAAGGAGATGCCAAAGATTCTATGGAGTACATACCCGAAGATTCATGCTTTTGTTTCTCAGGAAAATGTCTCCAATCTCTAATAGGATCTGACTCCACTTCATTTTCCTTGGCGAAGTCTTCCAGAAATGCTTTGTTGTAGATTTGTTGAGGGTCTGGTAAATGGTACATTTTCTTGATATCCTCTTCCTTGAGAGACCCAAACATCCTTCCATATGACGTAAAGAATGCTCTGTCTGTTATATTAATGCTTTCAATAACCCATCCTACCAAGTCGTTATATGGGAGAACGTTTGCGCGAGTTGCTATTTTATGAAGATAGGAGCTTGCCAATTCTTTAAGAATGCTTTCAGACTTTTTATCTGAGTCTACTTCCAGCTCTTCTTCTGAAATTATCGTTGGATCCTCTGCTTCCAATAAATTATAAACTCCTTCCCATGAAGTTTTTCCAAGACCCAGACAGGTTGTATCAGTCACTAACACCAATTTAGCTGGTTGTTCTTTAAGAACAACAGGGGCCTTCGCTCTCTTAGATTTCTTAGACATTTTCATGGCTCGTAGGTTTTCCTTAGGTCTGTACAATGAAACAGATTAGCAAAATGGAAAAAATATTCTTTGAAGAACGAATATCAACAGAGAGAAGCTAATGGCATTTAATCACAATAAAGATGGTGGATTAAAGAATGTTGTGTAACCAGCTCCAAAAATAGAATAAAAAGATATCAACGCCTTAGAAATAAGCCACTTCGAGGGGGAAACCTCCAATACATTACATAAATGAACAATTCTTGGATGATACAATTTACAAAACCTCCTTTCTATATATAGGAGTCCATGGGGCCATAATGTAATCCTAGTGGGCCACAATGCAATCCTAGCCGACCTAACAATAATAATTTAAGGGCACAATAATAACAAAATGGGGGTTACAAGGGTACAATAATAACAATAAGGGGTTACACTAACAACAATAAGGGACTATACTAGTAATATAGGGACCTAACATGCCCCTCTCCTTCAAAAAAGTGTTGTCCTCAACACTTGAGTAGCTCTGGGTGCTTCTGTATAAAATTCTCATCCTCCCATGTAGAATCTTCAGTGGGTAAGTTCTTTCACTTGATGAGATACTCTGAAATTGATCGATTCCGTAGTTGTCGAGTTCTTGTTTCCATGACCGCTTCTGGTTCCAATATGATTTTTCCTTCCTCATCAAGTTCTGCCAATATTGTTTGAACTGGAAGATTTTCTCCTATAACCTTCTTTAAGCATGAAACATGGAAAACTGGATGCACTCGCGAAGAAGCAGGAAGCTCCAATTTGTATGCCATAGTACCGATCTTTTGCAACACCTTGTAAGGACCATAGTACTTTGGCGATAATTTATTATCCTTCTTAGCTTGCTTGAGGGACATTTTTTTATATGGTTGTAGCCGTAAAAATACCCAATCTCCTACATCAAAACTTCTCTCGCTGCGATGTTGATCTGCCTGTTGTTTCATTTGATTTTGTGCCAAATTCAGGTTATCCTTTAAGAGTTGGATTCCCCTAGTCAAAGTTCTTTCTCAATAATAAAATACCATTTTGCAAGATTCTTGTGCTATTGTTATCTGGTGATGTATATTATTTAATGTGTTTAATTTTTTCCACTGTCTTTTCTTTCAATGTATCATTGAAGTCTAATTGTAAAACAAAAATATAAAGAAGAAGATTTGCTGCATAGAGAACATTAATTCTAGTTGTGTTTACAATCTAAATGTTTTTCCTCTGAAGTATGGTTAAAGAATACTTAATTGCTTTTTGACCACTACTGAATTCACTCTTTCTTTCATCTCATAATTCATAATTTTTTTAAAGATCCAATAACTATAGTTATCTCGCCTTGCAAGCGGTCTAGAAAAATTGATGCAACAACCCAGCCTGTTATGAATCCATATCCCAATGGAAATAGTTTAAATAGATCCCTTGATCCAACCAAAACTATCAATCAAAAACAATTTCACAATCAATTTAACTAGCCTAATATCATAAAACATTAAAAGAAAGATAAATCTTAAAGAGAGATCCCTCTTTGAGTCTTGGAGGGCTAGATCCTAGGCTCCAAGGTTGTTTTTATGTTGTCATTTTATGATTATTCTTTCCAATCTTAAAATTATAGAACGATAACATAGTGGCAACCATATTGGGGAACTAAAATGAAAAAAAATTGTACTTTCATTCAAATTCAGAAACCCCAGTTAAGGGCACTGTATGATAGAAGTATTTCCTAATATTGGTTTCTTTCAGTCTTTGAAAATAATCATTTTGTCTGTGCTTCTGACCTGAATTCTGACTCATAAAATAATGTCTACTTAATCCCATTATGATCCAAATCCTCCTCCTATAGTGGGAAATCCTAAGAATATTTTAAGAAAGACTCCCAGAACTGAAAGCCAAACAAGTAGCAGAGTTCTTCACATATCAAATTCCCTCCCTAAAAACTTTGTCAATTTACAAGACATTCAATTTGATTTACATTTTGAACAAGGCTTATTCAGGACCAAATCTGAGAATTGGAATGACTAAACAATATTTGATCCATCTATCTTGCATCAAAGTCTAGTAGGAGAATCTTACTCACAAATTCAATGTGATATTTAGCTTCTCTAGGATTTTGACACTCTCCAAGATTTTGTAACACATTTTACTTCAATTTTTTATGATGCTTACATCCAACAATCTATAGAATTGACTACATTAACCACAATAGCTTCTTCTTTTACCTCTCAGAATACCCAATTTAAGTCAGTTATCCCTACTACTTCCACAATCCCCATTACTTCTTTTGTTCATCCCCATAATCAAACCTCTATACAAACATCTGCTCCCAGTATCCACCCTGATTCATCCATTGTTCACCTTCCTCCACCACCTCCACCAATCATGGCAACCAGATATGCCCCATTGGTGTTACTGGCACCATTGCCTCCTATGCCACAGGATTACCAGTCAAAAATTCCACAATTTGATGGGACTGGTCCTGTAACTTCCCAGCAGCATGTTGACAAAATCAATGATTGTTTTGACCTTCAAGAGGTAGATGAAGAAAGTGTCAAGTTGAGAATGTTTGCTCAAATTTTAGGTGGAGAAGTTAGAAAATGGTTTAAGGGTTTGACTGCAAACAATATTAATGATCTCCCTGCATTTCATCAAGTATTCATTAACAAATGGGAAATTAAGAAAAATCCTCTTCGGATTTTATCTGAATATGAAAACATCAAAAGTATCCAGGTGAGAGTGTTCACGATTACTGTACTATATTCAAAAATGTATACAATGCACTTCCTGCTCACATGAAACCACCACAAGGTTTATTCTTAGTTAAATTCCCAGATGGTTTTGACCCAGAAATGCCTTATCAGCTCAGGGAGAGATATTCATCAACTTTAGAATAAATGCAGAGGGATGTTGTCAGTGTATAATCCAACTTGTTAGAAAAAAGAGCTAGAATGAGAACTAAAAGAAGAGTTACTATAAGATAAGAACCTGTAGCTTCTACATCTGATGATAAAATTAACAATTTGGTAACAACTATGGAAAGAATGATGGAGAGGATTTATCTGAATGAGAGAGATGTTCCTAGGGAAAACTAACCAGCTCCTCAAAATAGAACTCAGAATCTTAGAAGAAACCCTCGTCAAATAAGACAAAGAGAGAAAAGAGGTCCTAATCAGTAGATTAGACCTCCATTCCAAGAGAATTATGCTAATGAAGAGGAAGGAGTAGTTGAGGAAGTGGAAGAAAATCAGATTAACTTAATGGGGATTAATCAAGATCACTCTGTTTTTCTCATTGAAGAAGAACAAGGATTATTTCTATTAACTTGGACTAAGTTAGAATATGAAGAATTTTATGATTATGAACAAGGATTTGAGAATGATATCATGGAGGGTCACAGATAATAAAACCTTATAAGCAAGAAAAACTTTGACAATTCCAATAAAAAGAATTCAAAAAATACTGCCAAAAAGCCTCTGAAACTGATCTGAATAAAATAGCAAAAAAATCAAAGAAGACAGTGAATAATTTAGAAAGAAAGAACTCAGAAAATAATACTAAGAGTACAATTGATATCCTTGCCAAAAAATTTTAACTAATATTCCTAGTACAAGTAAACAAACTGAATTTTCCCAAAAATTAGTGGCTGAAAGAACTGATTTTTCAAATCTGCTCAAGGTTCAAACACCATTCAGCATTGAGAATGAACTTGCAAAATTGAAATATCTATTCCTCTCACTAAAATGATAAACAAGAATGTGTATAGGTCTTAGGTCCTAAAGGTACTGAACATAGGGGAGATTACTGATACTGTTAATTTAAATGATGATCAACCTGAAATTTTGATTGGGCTAGAAGTTGATGGTAAACCCCAAGAAGGATGTGTTCCTCCCTTTTATGTCAATCTTAATGTTCATGAAAAAATTCTCCATAATGCCATGTTGGATTTTTTAGGTCCCTATAATTTGGCAGATTGGCAATGACCAAATAAACAAGGGTAACATCAAACCAACTTTGGAGTCCTAGGACCTAGCCTTTCTGGACTCAGAGAGGGCTCTCTCTAAATTTATATAAAAGGTATAACTTGTATTTTTTTAGGATGTTGATTTTAGGCTAGTTAAAGTGATAGGGTTTGTTTGTTTTGTATTGTTTGGTTGGGTAGGTTGTCAAGAAGAACATATAGAGTAAGATAAATTCAAACCATTGAGCTATGGGGTCTGTGAAAGGCTTAAAAAGGACAACAATGAATCAAGGGTGTTTCATAGGGCATGTTAACAAAGCCAAATGGATCTTAGTAGCTTATGTGGATGTAAAATGAACATTAAGTTGTGAACATAGTAGGTTTAAAGGGCAAGCAAGAATCCTTTAACGTATACTATAACAAGAAGGTTTTCAAGATCACTATGCTTAAGAAATAAATAAAGGATAGGGCACAACATAAAATTCTCTAGTCAAAATTCACCAAGTAAACTTTAAAACAACAATTCAGCAAACCCTAGAGAGCAGGGAACTCCTAAATTCTCTAGTTATTCACCTTCAGAGAAAGAAAACATGTAAGATAACACATTAGTAATCATTAAAGAGCAGGGAACTCCTAAATTCCTTAATCAAACTATAAAATACCTTCAACGAGACTATTCAAGATGGACTAAAGGATAAGGCAAACCATAAAATTCTTCAGCCAAACCCTAATTAGTAAACTTCAAAGAAAAGGCCTTAAAAACAATGTTTTAAGCTACACCAAAGGACAAGGCATACCATAAACTTCTTTGGCTTGACTCCATTGAACCATTATTAAGACAAAAAGCTAAGTGGAACTAGAGAGAAATCAAGAATTATCCAATTAGAACTAGCAGAGGAAAACATCTAAGAAATAGAAGGCAAACAGTCTTAAGGTGCCTCTAACAGCATATCTTAACCTAAATTTTCTGCTCTATTGCATGAGAAAAGATGAAAAAATATGAAAAAAGAAGGAAACAATTACTAAATTAGAACAACATCACCATTAACCATGTGTATGAATCCTATGAATATGATTTTTCCATTGATGCTCAATCCAAGACAAACCCAAAGCTCCAAAACCAATTTCTTCATAACTCCAAGTCTAAGTGTATTGAACTCAACAATCAACCAACAACCAACATGAGGCTTACATGCAGTATTTAACTGCCAAATGATGAACTAAACCCTGGCTAAGGTTTTAGAAGTCATTAATTACATAATAAATGCATTTGACCATTGAGACCATGCAAGGCCCAAGGCACAAATATCCCAAAATCATTAAATGCAAAAATAACTTCTAACATAACTTCTAAGCTAACTTTGGAGTTATTTGTCTTCAAGGCATTCAAAAAATATTTTTCAATAACTTTTGATGTGTTTTATTGACTTTCAGGCAAGGGCGCAATGCCAAGGTACAAGCACACAGCGCCAGGCCAAGGGCGTAGCGCCAAAACTAGAAACATTTCCTTTTTTGTAGCTGAGTTTTGGAGGCCTTCCTGGTGTCCAAATGACCTCCATGATAGCTCATTTGAAAGCATGTCCTGTATAGTTTCAAGATCTACATTTAAGTTCCATATTGGTGTCCATTTTCTTAGTCAAAAATCCATTCTCCCAATACTTCTAAGGGTGCAGTGCCAGTGCTGAAAAGAGGGCAGAAAGGTGTTGTTTTTATGGTTTTTGGCCCTTTTGAAGGACCATTTTTGCTCCAAATGACCTGAAATTTTCTATGGATGATTTACTTGCCATGAGGATCATGAATATTTAAGCCTATCATCACTTGGCTTCCCCACAAAATATCGCAATGCCAGTGGCATTGCGCGTTTGGCCCTTTTTTATGCTAGCCAAACAGTCAAAAACTCAAAACTTTCACCAAGTGCCAAAATTTGGAACTTACCTTGCTGATAATGTTTGAGATGCTTGGATGGATACATCCGCAAGGATATCCAATTTTTCCTTCTCCTTTGCCGCATTTTGTGCTTGAATATTTGCAAGGGCTCTTTTGAGCTTGGCCCTTGCAATTCTATTCATCATTGTATAATGTCTTTCCATCTTCTTCTGCAGGTCAATGTCTCTTTTTTCCTTCTCAAGTTGACTATATAAGTTCACATTAGCTCTCTCTAGCCAAGATTCTCTGTCATAGCTTATTTCCATGGCAAGCACCTCACTTGGAGTGAGCTTCTCTGCCAACTCTGTCTCTTTCTCTCTTTCCCGGGCTAAAGCCTTCTTCAACCCAATTGTCCTTGGCCTCTTCCTAGGAAGTTGTTCTTACTCATATTCAGTGTCATAAAAGGTACCCAAGGCCTCATCTAACATAGCCTTAGCCTTTCTGGCCTCCTTCCAAGCTCTGATAGCTTTGACCTCACTAATGTCCTGCTTTATTTTCAACTACTAGTTTTCAAGCTCATAATAGTGAATCACATTTTTGGCCCTACCAATATTAGCTTGAAGTTCACTAATCTTGGCATATTTTCTCTTGAGCAGCATGTTTTTGATCCTCTCCTCATCCTCATCCTCACTGTCAAGCTGAATTAGCTGAAACTCTTGCTTAGTTTCATGTGTATCTTCCTCTTCAACAATGTCCTTTTCCTTACCCTTGTCAAGTTGTTTTTTTGATTTAGAAGGCATGGCCCCTTGCCTCTTAAGGGCAGCAAACACATGCATGTAGCCTCTTTGGTAATTCAAAGGAAGTGGCTCAATGTTACTCATCTTAGTGTCATTTGTCTCACTGTCCTCATCACTACTTGATGCTTTGTCATCATGATGTGAGGGTGAAGGGTTGTGGGATGGTGATGTATGAGCAGTAGGAAGTGATCGAGGAATGGATTTTGGAGGATGGGATGATGAAGGGACGTTTTGTTGATGATGGTCATGTGGATTAGTGAAAACCTCATGGGCAATGAAGGTCTCCCATGGAATATTCTTCTGTTGTATTTGGTGCATAACCACCATCTTGATAAGTGAGTGATGGAATAGGCTCTGCATTTGCTGAGGGTAATTTCTCTTTTGAAATATGTAGGCCATTTTATCAATGCTTAAGAAGAGGTAATATGGTATATGAAACATCCTTACTCTGGTGAAATGCATAAGAAGTCGGATGTGATATGAGTAAAGATGGGAAAAACTTCCCTCACATGTGAAATACTTCATTATGATCCTCATCATAGGTGCATATCTATCAAGCAGATGTGAAAAAAGAAAGACAGATTTGTGGTAGTATTTATACCTAGGCTTTAGGTATGGCTCAAAGTAACTCATGTCTAGGTTTGCTTGCTTGAACCACTTTTCCACCACACTTGGTATTCCTATAGCATTTTCAATGGCATTTTTAGACAACTCAAATGTCCCCCCAACAAGATTAACTTGTTTTTCATGCAAATTAATAATGAAAATTCTTGTTACCTTAGGGTGGTTTTGTACTTGTTTCACCTTCTCACAAAATTCAAATCATCCTACATGTTTGAAGTAGGAAACAGTAAGGGGAGATGCCATGAGTTCCCTAGTATTGAGGGGTTCAAATATATTTATCTTTCCTCCTTTATGATCATGCCTCCTTGGTGTTTGGGCCTCCACACCTCTACCATTGTCCTCTCCCTCAGACATGTTGAAAAATCTATTTCTGAAAACCCTAGGGCTGATGTGCAATGATATGAAGGGAGGGTATGAAATGGCAGTTTGCAAATGAATGGAATGAGTGAGAATGAAGGGAATGGCTATTGTGTCAAGAAATATGAATGGAATCCCTCAAACAGTGTAATTTCCCTTGTTATGACTGATACTCTTTATAGGAAGATGAAGCAATTGGAAAAAAAAATGATTTCAAGGTTGAAACTTAGGGTTTGATCTTAGGGTTCCATTTTCATTGATTAAGAAAACACCAAAATTGCTTGAAGATAGGTGTATGTCAGGTACTTACCCTTAATATTTTCTTGGAGGACCTTTGGTAAGAGCTTGGAAGCAACTTGGAGTGATTTGAGTGGTTGGAGGGTTTAGAAACCCTTTCTACCCAACCGTGCAATGCCATTGCTGAGGGCGCAGCGCCAAGGCTAAGAGAGCAGCACCAAGGCTGAGAGAGCAGCACCAGTCTTGAGCGCGCAATGCCAATGGTTTTTATCACAGAGCCTGTCGGGCAAGAGCACAGTGCTTTGTCAAGGGCGCAACACCCACTTTCAGGCGCACAACACCTTTAGAAATTGAACGGAGGAAAAATTCCAGGGGCGCAGCGCCTTCTCCCAAGCACGCAACACCAAGCTGAGCATGCAGCGTCGAGCAAATTTTCCCAAATTCGGCTTGAAAACTCACAAAATTTTCTTTCCTTGAAAATTATAATGCTTTGCAAGACAATAATGATTCTTTGAAGTGTTAGATGAGCTTTATAGGCAAATGGAAGTTTGATTTAATTATGGAAACCCACTTTCTAATGTTAAAAGTCCTTTTTATTTTCTCACTAACCCTTTTACACTATTTGCATGTAGGTTTGCTAAAATGATGAATTTGACCTTTCTTTAGGTCACAAAGGCATGACAAGTTCATTTTAACACCATTGGGATTTAATGACACACACTAGCATCTTCAAAATATTCTATAGTTTTCACCTTAAAATTCAACTTTTCAACCTTGTTTGGCCACTTTCTTCAAAACCCTAGGTGTCTGGAGTGCTTTATAGAAATCATCAGTGTTGTCTTCTAAGTTCTCTATAGCCCTTTCAAGTTCATTCATTTATGTCCAGTTCACCTCACCTTTTTCCATATTCCATCAATCTTTTCTGACAAACTTTCTTCATGTTTGGCCTTGTGTGCCTCCTCCATGTCATTTCCTGCACGTAATCACTATTGAGGATCTCAAATGGACTAAAAAGTTCATAAACCCTAATCATCTTCAAGACCAAGTGGTTTCCCTTTCCTTTTTTGTAAGTTGTTTTCATTCAAGAGAAGATAGTCTACCTCATCAGTACCTTCTGCTGATAAATCTTTCAACACTCCTGCAGAAGTGCTAAACTTTTTTCCATTTTCCTCATTGCAGGTTTTTGAATTGATAAGAAAAATTTCTTTGGAAATTTCAAGTCCCTCTTGAATAACCATGTCTTGACATTCTATTACATCTGAGCCAGATTCTAGCAAAGGAAAATCAGTGCCTAAAACATCCAAGGATGACCTTAAAACATGTAAAAACCCTAATGACCTAGTGGGAGGGTCCTTTGACCTGATTTTGGCTGAAATTTGGCTTGGAGATATTCAAGTGAAAACAGAGTATTTCCAAAAGTGTTGTATTGAAGACCCAAAATCCAATGTATTTGATTTATCTAAAGAGCCTACAGAGATAGTTTTGATATCATCAATGCTTGAGGAACCTGGGGAACATGGGAAAAAGTTTCTAGGTAGGGAAGAAGGATAAAAATGAGAGGTATAAGCCTATAAGGAGGATTTTAGGAGCAACAGGGTGACTTTGAGAAGACCAAATAAGGAATAATGAAAATAGGTTTATAGGGATAATGAAGGAAGTGAGATTTTTGAAACTCAATATATTCAAGGAATATTGTTTTCAGAAATATATAAACATCCTATAGTCATCTAAAGATAGTGAAAAATACTAATGACTAACAGGATTCACGTGCATCACATAATATTATACCAAAGGCAGCTATGGAGAAGCTTGGCCTTGAAATCACTAGAACCTACAAGGATTTGTACTCATTTGATTCTAGCAAAGTTAGATGTCTAGGTCTTATCAAAGATCTTTGTGTCACTCTAGCTCAGATACCAGCAAAAATTCTTGTGATGGACACAGTAGTAGCTGACATCCCTCCTAAGTATGGCATGATTTTATCACACTCATGGGGAGAAAAATTACAAGGGACCCTACAAATGGACATGACTTATGCTACAATACCGGTGTTTGGTCAAGCAAGAAGACTGTACAAATAAACCTTAATGAAGTACATGGTGAGTAGTCAAGAAAAAACACACAATTACCCTTTGTACTCTCTTCACATTGACCTTGACTCCTTCATTCTTTATAATGATGGAGGCAGTGATTCATAGGTTACCCATGCAAATAATGATCTTAAAGAAAAATATGGAAGTCAGATACAAAAAATACAACAATATCATGAAGATGAACCCCTTTTGAATATGAGTTTTGATCGCTCATGTGAAAAAGCTAGCTCAGGAGAAAGTATTTGGTTGTATAATGCAGGGAACAATCGTATGCAAGGTCATTCATACAAACTACATTTTTAGTGCACAAACAACATAGCAGAATATGAAGCCCTACTCTTAGGGTTACAACTGTTGAAAAGATTATGAGCCAAGAGCATTTTTGTCCATGGTGATTCCGAGTTAGTCATAAAACAAATAAAAGGACAATATGATGAAAAACATCCTAGGTTGAGAGCTTATAGAAATTTTGTACTTGATTTCTTAAGAACATTTGATGAATATGATTTAGCAGTTATCCGTAGAAATCAAAATGTCCTAGAAAATGGTTTATCCTTTTCAGTAAGTACATGTCAATTTCCTCACCCAAAAAAACAATACGCAATAGAGGTTAAACATCGTCCTTTTGTGCCAGATAAAATGAGATATTGGCAAGTATTTGGTAGTGACAAAAAAATTAAAAGTTCCTTGCAATCTAAGGATCAATTTAAAGATAGCAATATAGACCTAGATTTTGAAGAAGACAGTCAGCCTGATGTACAAATTAGTGTAGAAAAACAATCTATTGTTTCTGATGTAAATATTTTAGCAAATAAAAATGTACATAAAACAGAAATTCATAAAGATCCAGAAGAAGAGGAATTTAAATTACTGCAACTCAAGGATAATATCTTGCCTAGAGGGATAGTCACTTTAGAATAAATGTTTGAATTTAATGATGTAGCCAAGAAACCCAAAATGGAACCAACAGGTACAAACATTGAAAAGTGTAACATAGGCACTGAAAAAAATCCCAAAATCATAAAATTTTCAAAATCACTGCCTATCATTACAAAAAGAAGATATATAGCTCCGTTCAAAGAATTCATAGATGTCTTTGCTTGGATTTATGAGGACTTTAAATCTTATGATAATAGCATCATACAACACGAGATTCCAATCAAGGAGGATCAAAAACCTTTCAAACAAAATATATGTATGATAAATCATGTTTTAATGCCTTTGGTTGAGAAATAAATCAAGAAAATGTATGAATCCAAAATCATATTTCCACTCAGATATTCTAAATGGGTATCCAATATTATGCCTACAAGAAATAAAACAGGTGAAATCAGACTTTGCATTGACTTTAGGAATCTAAAAAAAGTATCTCTTAAGGACAACTACCCTTTACCAAAAATGGATCACATATTGCAGAGGGTAGTAGGTTCTAGTAGGATCTCTTTGTTAGATTTATTTTCAAGTTATAATCAAGTTTTAGTACATCCTGATGATCAAGACAAAACATCCTTTACAACTCCATGGGGGAACTTTCATGTATGTGAAGATTCCCTTTGTGTTAGTTAAATTTGAAGCTACTTTTCAAAGGGCCATGGACATAGCTTTTGCAGATGAAACTGGCCATTTTATTGTGATGTATCTTGATGATATTACTGTATATTCAAAAATTGATGAAGAGCACTTAGCACATTTGAGAAGAGTTTATGAAAAATGCATAAAATTTGGAATTTCCCTGAATCCCAAGAAAACATTGTTTGGTCTTGAAGAAGGAAATTATTTGGGTCACATTATCTCTCAAGATGGAATCAGAATTGATCCTAGCATAATATAAGGAATACTCAAAATCTGTAATGTTCCGAAATGGAAATCAGCAGATTTTTCACCGCTGAAATGTTCCTTTGTCAGAAATCTGAACAAGGCTATGTCAGAGATTGACTGAGAGGGCTTTTACCAGTTATTTCACCTCTAAAGAGAGGATGAGAACCGAAGGCTATCTGGCCCTTCCTCAGACTCTGCCTATAGCTATGCAAATATTTCTTCCTCGAGAAGATATTTCTCAAGGGAATGAGCTACAGCAATATGCAAAACATAAGCATGAAGAGAACTTGCTCAAACTTATAAAAATGTCAGAGAACTCATAGCCATCTTATTGAAATAATAGCAGCTACAAATGTATAAAAAATCTTGAGGGAAATGATGCTCAAGATGAAAAATAGCAATCCTCAAGGCAGAAATATAATAATCATGAGATAAACACAGCTACACAAGTGAACCCCAGTTATGACTGCGCAGTAACATGGAGACACTGCAACATGTAAAATGGTAATAAAATGATATTACAATAATAGCTCAAGAAATGAGGGGGAGCATGCTCTCGACCCCTGAAAACACTACTATAACACTAACACACAATCCTTAGAAGGATTGGCTACAATACATGTATAAAATATGAAAATACAATAATGTCAGAGTTGCTGGGTAGCTGCAGCAACTCAAAATATACAATAGAAGGAGGAGAATGAATATGGCCTGCAAACTAAAACAACCTCCTCCAATGGATTCCTTGAGTGCAAGACCAATCCCGGCACAAAAAATCTCTACCTCCAAAATGGTGGAGCAAACCCCCACTGCAGACAAACTCTGAGATAACGCAGTCTATGGAAGGGACTGCACTGATGAAGGTGGGAGAAGCTTGGCCTTCTGCCAAAATATGCAAATCAGCTCTAGAAACCCTCCTTGTTGATCCTTCCAAAGAATAGGAACTTATTCCTATGAGAAATGATCCAAGGAATGGGGTTGTGGAATCTCCTCCACAGAAACACCTACAACACAACCCAGTGACTACGTTGTAGATGAAGAATTGGCTATGGCCAAATGCCTGAATATGGAGAAACGAAGAGCAATCCTCCTTGAGCTACTCAAGAAAGGAGAGGAATTCCTAAATAGGACTCCCTCGTGCCATAGGCACTGCAATTCAGCTGAACAGTTGGAGATTGAAAATAGACTCAAAGTCCAAATCTTCAATGATAATCTCTATGGCTGCCTCATCCTCCTTATATGAAAAATGATGTCTCTATGCCATGGACCCCACCCAATTAGGGTTTCCTTCCTCTAGAAGTTTCCTCCCTTTCTAACTGCGTTGACTTCCCAAGCAAGCTACACCCTCTCAAGTTGCGTTGTTGACTTGGTCAACATGGCCTCATCCTCATGTGTTTGCCCCCTTTTCATACTAGGAGGTGAAAAAATGGCTACTCCATGGATCCCTTCCCACTTCATGTGGAATTTTATTTATGCAAATGGGTCTCCTCACCCATTTTATTTATCTCCTAAACAATATGAGCAAAATTTAATGTGCCAATTTATTTGCAAAAATTTGGAACATAACCAAATCATTCATCGTAGGAATCTCGAAGAACTTCAATCTTTCATTAGTAAAATCAACTTCTTGAGGAGATTTATACCCAATCTTGCAGAACTTTTGAGAAATATAACCAATATGCTTTAAAAAGATTCAAAAATTAAATGGAAAATTGAAGCTAAACAATATTTTGATCTAGTCAACCAAGCATTGACTAAATCTCCAGTCCTAATCAGCCAAAATTTTACCAAAGATTTCATAGTTATTTATTTTTCTTTTTAACATACTATTGTTGTCATTTTATTATAGAAAAAAAATGAAGGACATGAACAACCAATAGCATTTTTTAGCAAGGCACTGAGAGATGCATCATTGAAGTACAATATCATGGAAAAACATACTTTTTCTTTAGTTAAAGCATTACAAGATTTCATAGTTTACATTATACATTCACATATTATTGTGTATGTGCCCAATGCAATGGTCAAACACATCTTAACACAGAATGGTCCTCATGGAAAAAGAGGAAAATGGATTTTTGTTATTTTGGAATATGATGTGGAAATCAAACCTTCCAAATTGATTAAAGGTCAAGGATTAGCCAAATTGATGGCTGAATCAAATTTTCATGCATTAGACATAAATATGTTTCATTCATTGTGTTGTTATGAAATCCCTCACCGAGCTAGGATGTCTAAAGATAAGGAGCCTTATACTGCAAATCAAATACAACACAGGTCATTGGAAGAATTATCAAAATGCACAAAACTTCAACAAGAAAACAAAGAGATTGTGCCCAATGGATGAGGCACTGGTCTGCTAAAAGCCAGATATTGATAAACTAAGGTTCTGGATACCTAAAAGACAGTTGTCTTCCCCAAGTGGAGCCACTCTTAGCCATCCATAATTTTGACATATTCAAATATGGATAAAACAAATCTTTTTAGCCTTCAAGAAACAAATTTTGAGCAAATCTGTGAGTTCTTGAAGCCTTGTTGTGTCTCTTTTCCAAGGATCCATCTCATTGATATCTTCATTAAAATAGCCCTACTGATTCATAAAGAAAACTACCTTCAAACTCATAATCCTCATCATTTCTCCATTTCAAAATATGTCCCTCATTTCCCCTCATTTTCCCCTCTATGACCTTCATTTACCCTTCATTCCCCATCAAATCCCCTTTAAACCTAATGAAATCCATTTATTCAGGTTTAAATCCCTTCCCCCCCCATCGAAACCATCAAAATCCTTCAAAATTCTTCATTTTTAGTCCAAATCCTTCATTTTTAAATATCAAGCCTTAGGCCCCTTTCGCTTAAGCCCAAGCCCCTTTTCCGCCATGAGACCGGGCCCTGTGACTGAGCGCTAAGCCCATCAGCGATCGCACATCGCTCTTTCCAAGTTACCGCTTCCAAGTTTTATGTTTCGCTGATGGTCGATCTTCCGATAAGATCTGGACCGTCCAATCCCCAAGATCCGATGGCCATTGCATCGGTGCATCACATCAGGGTTTTCCCTTTCCCTTCTGCCTTCCCTTCTCCACCGATGATCATCCCCCACCGATGGAATCCCAGCCGTTGATCTCTCCCAAATCCAACGATTCTCTCTCCGTCATGTTTGCTCCCTGTAATTTGCAAGATTGGCGAAGTCAAACTGCAAAGAGAACACTATTTCAACCACTTTGGGATTCTAGGATCTAGCCCTCCTGAATATAGAGAGGGATCTCTCTAATAAAGTGCAAAGATTGATTTATCTTTAAAGTTTTTGGGTTATGATATTAGGCTAGTTATGAAGAACGAGGGTTTTGTTTTGTTTTGGATGGTTGAGCATGATTATTATTTGGGTGGAAATTCCTAAATGGAAAGAGTTTCAAAGGTGTGAAGTTGCAATCAATCAGAACAAGATTTGGCTAGAAAGATAGATATAACACTGGTTTTTAGTCCATTGGGCTATGGAGTCGTAGTAGGATTTAATTGAAACAACAAGGTTCAAGAGTGGTTCATGGGGCAAGTCATCTATGTCTAAGGATCTCTTTAAAGTTGATTTTATGGAATGAAATGATACAATGAGAAGGGGAATGAAACAAATGAAGAACAAAGAATAGCCTAAGATCAAGTAAGTACTTTGAAACTATCTTACTTTCGGCATGCACTTAAGAAAGACATAAAAGTAATCTAAGATCTGGTAAGTACTTTGAAACTAACCAGCTTTTGATGCACTTTTAATAGAAAGCATTTTAAACACAAAGGGAAACTTTAAAAGCAACTGTTGGAGAAGAAACTAGAGGTCAGGGCTCACAATAAACTTCCCTAGCTTTGCTTTACTTAGTAAACTTTCAAGACAAACACATAAAATAATGAAGAATAGTCTAAGATCAGGTAAGGACTTTCAACCTAGCCTACTTTCAACACATTCGTAGGGAAACTTTCAGATAGTTTTTGGGGATAAAACTAAAGGACAAGGCTCACCATCACTTCCTTAGTTCATCTCTACTTAACATAAACTGAAAATAACATTCAAGAACAACGTTTAGCTTAGACAGGAGGACGAGGGAATGCCAACATTCCTAACTGCTTAAACTGAATTAAATCATTCCTAAACAACACAATTTGGAAGAAAACATGGAGATAAAGCTTATCAGTTAGAGAAGGGTACTGTAAACAGTAAATCCTAACTCTATGGTTGCTGTTATTTATCAGAGAAGATGGAAAGAGTGAAAACATAAATAAAATAACAATTTACAATAAGAAAAACATCACCGTTGACATAGACCAGGATCCCATAAATCAGCTTCTATTGATGCTTCAAACCAGTTACAATCTTCAAGTCCAATGTTTCAGTTCAGCAATCATCTTCACTTCTCAGACTAACTTAGTAGATCACAAACAGAGCTTCAAAAGCGTTTGAACACTATTTACATGTAGAAGTTTTGAGCACAAGTATATTTCAAAGTTCTGCAACCAACATTGTTTCATATTCTACAAAATTATTTATAGAAGGTATGAGGAGGTGGCATGGGATAAAATATCTTCAAGGTTCAATTAATACAGATAAATTCTTCTTGGCCTTTGAGGGGCTCGATGGAGAAGTTTATAGATATTTCCTCTGTATTAATTGTTTTACATTTAAGAATTAAGCTCGGTGGAAGCTTTTGTTGACTTTTGGGCTCTGTGTCATCGTGTAATAACTCTGCTGATATTTTTGTAATTAATCCTTTTGGTTGAATTAACCATTTGGCTGTGATGAGGAAAATATCTTCTTCTCGGATCATAACTCGGCCCTCTGTTGAATACTTTGAGGCTACAGGTGGCATTAGGTAGCTGAGAGGAATCAATTAGCCTCTAATGTGGCAGTGGAGGCATCCTTTGTTTGATAAATATTTATGATTTGTCTTTAATTGTGTTTAATTTAGTGGATTAGGCTTTTGATAGTCGATCTTAGTCGTAATCCATTAAACTGTGGAATTAATCTTTAATCTTCAGTTTTGTTGTGGTTAGATATTCAACACTAATACTCTTTGATTTGTTTTAATTCTCTGTGTCTTGTTGATGTGCAGATGTGACAGGGGCTTTATAGAGCATCAGTGCTCATGGGACACTGACAAAACATGATGGTCAAACCCTTCAGACGGATACTCTTTGATGAATGGAAGCCTGGAGGATCGTCATCCTCAGCTTCTTTTTCTTTTAAATTTATTTGAAAAAACTTTAATACCTGCACAAAACAAAGAAACATTAAGAAAATCCTGCTTATTTGGTAAAAATTCTTAGGAGGCTTTGGTTTAGAGTGTGGTTGTTGGATGATAGCATCCAACGGTGGAGATTTTCTTGCGGGGTCAGACGAAGAGCGGTGGGAGAAAATGGTGGAAAATTAAGTCAGAGTCATTGATCTTGCAGAGATCAACGTTTGGGAGCGACCAGGGAAATAGAATGGAGAAAGGCCACTCTATAAAGAAATGGACAAAAAACAAAGAAAATATGTGAAAAATCCCTTTGGAGGGGGAAATATGTTGTAATGAAAATTGGGGTTTCACAGATGATCGTGGGTCGTCGGATGAGATCGGCCCACGAGATCAATGGTGGAGAATAATCTATGAAGGCCCTTGGAAAAGGTGGAGGGCTATAGTGTAAGGGAGATTAGATCTAAACCTTTGATCTGCAGAGATCAACGGCGGGGAGCACACGCGATACAATATAATACAAAATGAGGAAATTGGTTTCGGAGGGAAAAACAGCTAGTTTCGCGTGGAAAAAGGGAGAAAGGTGGTTTCACCTTTTCGAACACGATATGCATTAGGAGGTGAAACGTGGAATTTGAATACCTCCCATATCACGTAGCCCTCTGAGAATTAACGTCCATGCTTGAATCTACGCGAAAATGCGCGCTGGCCGTTGGATCTAAGGTCTTAGATCGAATGGCGAGGAGTGAACACGAAAATGGCAAGATGCGTGGGCAGAAGCAGGAAGGGTGGTTTTAATCTGAGCCGTTGGATCAAGGATTGGACAACTGAGATTAAATCTGAGGAAGGCAGAACTCATAGGGGTCGGGCCTGTCGGGGTTAATATGAGCTATTGGATGAATGAAATGGACAGCTCAGATTGATCTTAGAGGTTAACGAAATAATATACAAGGCGGAGAAAAGTTTAATATGGGCCTTTGATCTGCAGAGATCAACGGCTGAGATTGGTTAAAAGAACATTATGAAGCGGGGTGTATGATTTTAGCCAAGATCGGGAGGAAAGATCTGGACCATCGGATGTTAACACGTGGATGGCCTAGATATGATCAGGGCTTTGCGATCGGCAGGGGGGAAAACTTGAATGGCACTGATGCGATTGGCTTTGGACCGTCGATCTGCAGATCAGATCGATGGTGGAGGATGAATCAGGGGAGTGACCAATCGGAGGGGGAGAAATAAAATATTACAATGCACTAATGGAAATATTTGATGTGATATAGCGCTGGCTGTGGATTGGTCTGAGATCAACGGTGGAGAAGAGTTTGAACCAATGAACGGCAGACCCCTTTATAATATAAAAAAGGAAGATTTTTATTAAATACAAAGGTTTAATGGCTCGGGGTGGGTTATATATAAGGTTAGGCGCCCGACTGCGGGGGCCTTTGGATATATGAACAAGTGAATGGGACCGGGGTTTATATGTATAAGAGCCAATCGGAATCAGGAGGAAGGAGCAAGCTTTTCGATCTACCCAGTAGCAAACCTCCAATGCGATAGTGTATGGACCGTTGATCGGAGAAACAAATCAACGGTCTTTCCATTAAAAAACATGGCACCAGCGTGTTTAGTTAAAACCATAGGAAGAGGGGTTTTTTCTGTATTTATAAAGGAAAAAATCATCGAGGAATGGTTTATATGAAGTTTTAAGTGCCCGATTACGGGCCTTTGGCTTTTTGAATGAAACAAAGGATCGGGGCTGATATATAAATGAGCTAATTGCATCGAAGGTTTGATAAAAACCAAAGACTTGTGCTCACCGATTGCTTCCGATGCGATAAGTGCCCGATGGGCTTAGCGCCTGGTCTTAGGGTGTGGGCATGTGGTGGGGAAGTGGTTAGGACTTAGCCCAAAGGGGCTTAAGCCCATAGTCAAAAAACTTATTTTTTATGAAATTTTTCAAGGTTTTTGATGGATTTGGGGGTTTCGGTAAGGTTTAAAAATGGGTTTTAAGCCTTGTAAAGGGGATTTTATGAAGGGGAAATGGGAAATAATGGAAAATAGAGAAATTTCATGGGGAATAAATGGGTAAAAATGAAAATTAATTTGAAGTGAAAGGAAGGGATAAATGGGGAGAAAAGGATTTTTGCGGCAGTATTTTCTTCATGAAAACAACAGAATTTCTGAGTTTAAAAGGGAAACAGCAGTGAAGATTAAACAAAGGGTGTGATGTCTTCATGAGTCTTCAAGAGATAACATTTTTTTGCAATAAAACTTGTTTCTTGAAGGCTCTAAAAATGATTTAGCCACCTTTTGATATAACAAATTTTATAGGTGGCTAACAGTGGCTCCACTTGGGGATGGTGCCTTCTTGAAGGCATTAAGAACTTCAGACTTGCATTCTCTGGGGGCTGATTAGTGCCTCATCCATTGGACTGCCTTTTCATCACTTGGATGATCTAATTTTGCTCTGAAAAATGTTAGCAGCCATGAAAAAACAATGGATATCTCTCCAACAAGATTTCTACCTACCCAATCCTACTGATCTAACATTTTTTCTTCTTTAGAGTGCACTTGGATTGGCAAACTCTCTTACAACATTTTATTTTTTTGAAAGAAAAAAATCTAATCTAATTCTACTCCTTATTTCTCCATGAACTCAAATTGATTTCATATGCTTTTCTACCTAATCTACCAATCTGTTAGGATTAAACAATCTAACATATTTTTATTCACTAATTTCTAAAACAGAAATTTAAAAGCATACAAGTCAGGATTGAACAGTCTAACTTGTTGTTGATCTATGGCATAAAAACAAACTGCACATAGATATTTTTTTATAGAAATTTAAATCAAAATGGAAGGCTTAAGATCTAAAAGTTCTAAGCACGGCCTTCTCTTTTTTCAGCTATGTTTTCACTTCTATTTGAGTTGTTCTTTCCTTATTATTTGGTTCAGATTTTGAACTGATTAGAACCATTTTTACCTCTGTTTTGACTCAGAAATTAAAACAGATTGGAGTCATTCTTATTTTGAAAATTTAGGTTCAGATTTTAAGCATGTTTGAACCTTTAATTTCTAGCCTAATCTACCTAACTGATAAGCCAAGATTAAACTGTTTGGCAAATCGAATACACTAACCTATCAGCAGTCAGTTTAAAACTAATTAGCCATGATTAGGTTGTATAGCTAACTAAGAGTGTGTTTTTCAGGAGTGGCTTTTAAGCTTGCACACTTTCAGACTTTTTTTTTCTCTTTTTTGGTATGGGGCTATACATTTATTGTTTTTACAAACTGCCCTCTTTTCTCTTTTTGTTGTTTTTGTATTTTTGTAATTTTGATTTTTCTTCAGAGACAAAAATCAACAACTATATAACTGCTCAAAATTGAGCTTTGTTGACATTCCTATCTAACCTGTTCTAACTTGGGGTATTTCCATTCTCATATGATACAAAAGTGCCAATGTAGCCAGTTGAGTAGTGTCATAAAGAAGAAGAAACTATGGTTGCTTGTCAGGGGTATCCATAGTACATTTTGAAGATTAATCTTCAAAACCAAGGCTATCACAGAAGGTGACATCTTTTCATGTCTTTGGCTCTGGAAAAGGATCCAGGCTTGATAATTTGAGCCATTTGGGACTTCCACACACTCTTCCAAAGGATCAACAAATAAAAGATGAAGGTTCTCTTCTTTTTGGCCTCCATGTCTGGTAGATTGTCTGCTTCCAAGAATTCAACTTTGAGGAGTATCTCTTCAATATGTGGCTTGGGAGCATCATCATTCTTAACCTGCAAAACAACAAGCAGTGAAATTTCTTCTTTATCGAGATCTATGCTTGCTTCTGATATAAATTCAGGTTCTTTGAATGGCAGATTGGTATCAGTAAAGGGAAAAGATTCCTCTTGAGAAGATGGTATATCTTCAGTAGGATAGTCTTTTATTTGTTTCTCTCCCTCATCCTCTTCATCATCTGAACTAGAGGATTCATCATATTTGACAGTGTTGTCCTCTTGTAGCCCTGGTATGCTTGGATTCAGTGGACTGAACTCTGTGAAGAGGTTATTATATTTCTGAGCAAAAGAGTCTTTAAAGGTTTCCTCTTTTTCAATAAAAGGATCCTTGTTTTCGACTTGCCCAAAAATTTCTTCGTGGGTCATATCTTCACCCTTTGAGTTGAAAAACTGCTGATTCCCAATTATGTGAAAGCCATTTATGATGGATCGAAATGGATTATTTATGCTTTCAAGTTGACGATGGTGAATCTCATAACACCAATCTAAAGCTGGTTGCCCTGCGTGATTAGTTTCTGCTTGAAACTCATCATCATCATCAAACTGATTTAAATTTGAAAAATTATCAAAATAAGAAATTTCATCAGTCAAACATATTAGGTTATCAGTTTTCTTTTCTTCTAGCTGATCTACAAGTTTATCTTCTGGTTCAAGACAACAAGATGGAGTAGGTAGATGAGCAAAAGTATTTGTTTTGCAATAAGTTTTAGAGACTGACTGTTTATTAATAGTCTGATCTATCTCTTTTTCTGTCAAAGGGGAAGATGTTTCTATGTTCCTTTGGACAAAAGTCCAGCAGTTCTCTATCTCTTGTAAAGGCTGATTTTGAAGATGGATGTTTTCTTGAGCCTCTCCTAAGGGAACTTCACTTGTGCTTGCAGGGAAACTTTGAGGATTTTCTATTGTTTCTTGATCTTCTTGTGTTTCAAAAAATTCCTCATGATTGTTATGATACTCATTTCGAATACAAGTTTCATGAGTTATTGTCAGGATACCACTCTTGTTGTATAATCTGATATGGTTTGTAATCCATAGGGGGATTCCCTATGTGTACTGGTTCTTCATCCATATCAGATTTTGCATTTTGAAAGTAGTTGCTTGTTTCATCAAAGCACTGCTCACTATATGTTTTTTCATTTAGATCATGAAGTTCTCTTATCAGCATAGTACAAGACATAGGAATGCAATCAAGCATTTCCTGACAACCTCCTTCATTGATTTTTTTGTAAGTTTTCTCATCATTTTCTATAAAGTGTTGATCGTAATACATGCCTTGGTCAGTATCTTGGTCTTAAAGTGATTGGGCTTGTGTTTGACCAGGGAAAGTCATAGGTTTCTCTAGATCATCAATATTCATATTAGCCATCAACCTATCCATTCTATTTCCAAGCATGTACATCATCTTTTCCATCATGATTAGAGAATTTTCTTGTTTATTCTCTCTATCATCTTGTTTGCCATACATGTCTTGTAGTGGTAGAGTTTGTGTTTGGACAGGGAAAGGCATATGTTTCTCTGGATCACCAATGTTTAGATTAGCCATAAACCTATCCACTCTCTTTCCAAGCATGCACATCAACTTTTCCATCATGACCATATGTTTGTCTTCTGGGTCTGTATCTAAATCCATGTTTGTAAATTAGAAAAAGAGGTCACTGTGTCTGTTCAATCAGTTCAAGTTCTTCTACCAGTGGAGTCATTTGGTCTTTTGGGAATTTCAGAGTGTCGAGTCGCCAGGTGGAATATTTTTAGCTCCTAATGAGGTAAAAAAATTTATGGTTCCACCACCATGTACCAATCTCATATGTTTTGGGTTCTCTGAGTCTTAAGAGACGTAGACATGCAATTTACTCAGAAATCCCCAGTGGAGTCACCAGAAATGTTAGCTCCCTGTAATCTGCAAGATTGGAAAAGTCAAACTACAGAGAGAACACTATTTCAACCACTTTGGGATTCTAGGATCTAGCCCTCCTGAATCCGGAGAGGGACCTCTCCAATAAAGTGCAAAGATTGATTTATATTTAAATTTTTTGGGTAATGATATTAGGCTAGTTATGAAGAACGAGGGTTTTGTTTTTTTTTGGATGGTTGAGCATGATTATTATTTGAGTGGAAAGTCCTAAATGGAAAGAGTTTCAAAGGTGTGAAGTTGCAAGAAATCAGAACAAGCTTTGGCTAAAAAGATAGATATAACGCTGGTTTTTAGTCCATTGGGCTATGGAGTCATAGTAGGATTTAATTGAAACAACAAGGTTCAAGAGTGGTCCATGGGGCAAGTCATCTATGTCTAAGGATCTCTTTAAAGTTGATTTTATGGAATGAAATGATACAACAAGAAGGGGAATGAAACAAATGAAGAACAAAGAGCAGCCTAAGATCAAGTAAGTACTTTGAAACTATCCTGCTTTCAGCATACACTTAAGAAAGACATAAAAGTAATCTAAGATCTGGTAAGTACTTCGAAACTAACCAGCTTTTGATGCACTTTTAATAGAAAACATTTTAAACACAAAGGGAAACTTTAAAAGAAACTGTTGGAGAAGAAACTAGAGGTCAGGGCTCACCATAAACTTCCCTAGCTCTGCTTTACTTAGTAAACTTTCAATAAAAAAACATAAAATAATGAAGAATAGTCTAAGATCAGGTAAGGACTTTCAACCTAGCCTGCTTTCAACACATTCGTAGGGAAACTTTCAGATAGTTTTTGGGGATAAAACTAAAGGACAAGGCTCACCATCACTTCCATAGTTCATCTCTACTTAACATAAACTAAAAATAACATTCAAGAACAACGTTTATCTTAGACAGGAGGACGAGGGAACGCCAGCATTCCTAACTGCTTAAACTGAATTAAATCATTCCTAAACAAAACAATTTGGAAGAAAACATGGAGATAAAGCTTATCAGTCAGAGAAGGGTACTGTAAACAGTAAATCCTAACTCTATGCTTGTTGTTCTTTATCAGAGAAGATGGACAGAGTGAAAATAGAAATAAAATAACAATTTACAATAAGAAAAACAACACCGTTGACATAGACTAGGATCCCATAAATCAGCTTCTATTGATGCTTCAAACCAGTTACAATATTCAAGTCCAATGTTTCAGTTCAACAATCATCTTCACTTCTCAGACTAACTTATTAGATCACAAACAAAGTTTCAAGAGCCTTTGAACACTATTTACATGTAGAAGTTTCGAGCACAAGTATATTTCGAAGTTCTGCAACCAACATTGTTTCATCTTCTACAGAAGTATTTATAGAAGGTATGAAGAGGTGGGATGGGATAAAATATCTTCAAGGTTCAATTAATACAGATAAATACTTCTTGGCCTTTGAGGGGCTCGATGGAGAAGTTTACAGATATTTCCTCTGTATTAATTGTTTTACATTTAAGAATTAAGCTCGGCGAAATCTTTTGTTGACTTTTGGGGTCTGTGTCATCGTGTAATAACTCTGCTGATATTTTTTTAATTAATCCTTTTGGCTGAATTAACCATTTGGCTGTGATGAGGCAAATATCTTCTGCTCAGATCATAACTCGGCCCTATGTTGAATACTTTGAGGCTATAGGTGGCATTAGGTAGCTGAGAGGAATCAATTAGCCTCTGATGTGGCAGTGGAGGGATCCTCTGTCTGATAAATATTTATGATTTGTCTTTAATTATGTTTAATTTAGTGGATTAGGCTTTTGATAGTCGATCTTAGCCGTAATCCATTAAACTGTGGAATTAATATTTAATCTTCAGTTCGATTGTGGTTAGATCTTCAACACTAATACTCTTTGATTTGTTTTAATTCTCTATGTCTTGTTGATGTGTAGGTGTGACAGGGGCTTTATAGAGCATCAGTGCTCATGAGGCACCGATGAAACATGATGGTCAAACCCTTCAGACGGATACTCTTTGATGAATGGAAGCATGGAGGATCGTCATCCTCAGCTTCTTTTTCTTTTAAATTTATTTGAAAAAACTTTAATACCTAAATAAAACAAAGAAACATTAATAAAATCCTACGTATTTGGTAAAACTACTTAGGAGGCTTTGGTTTAGAGCGTGGCCATCAGATGACAACATCCAACAGTGGAGATTTGCTTGCAAGGTCAAATGGAGAGCGGTGGGAGAAAATGGTGGAAAATTAATTCAGAGCCGTTGATCTTGCAGAGATCAATGGTCGGGAGCGACCGGTGAAGTAGAATGGAGAAAGGCCGCTTTATAAATAAATGGACGAAAAACAAAGAAAATATGCAAAAAATCCCTTTGGAGGGGGAAATATGTTGTATTCAAAATCGGGGTTTTGCGGATGATCATGGGCCATCGGATGAGATCAGCCCACAAGATCAATGGTGGAGAGTAATCTACGAAGGTCCTTGGAAAAGGCGGAGGGCGATAGTGTAAGGGAGATTAGATCTAAACCGTTGATCTACAAAGATCAACGGTGGGGAGTGCACGCGATACAATATAATACAAAATGAGGAAAGTGGTTTCGAAGGGCAAAACAGCTGGTTTCGCGTGGCAAAAGGGAGAAAGGTGGTTTCACCTTTTCGAACGTGATATGCATTAGGAGGTGACACGTGGAATTTGAATACTGCCCATATCGCGTAGCCCTCTGAGAATTAACGTTCATGCTTGAACCTATGCGAAAATGCACACTAGCCGTTGGATCTGAGGTCTTAGATCGAATGGCGGGGAGTGAGCACGAAAATGGCAAGATGCGCGGGCAGAAGCAGGGAGGGTGGTTTTAATCTGAGCCGTTGGATCAAGGATTGGACGACTGACATTAAATCTAAGGAAGGCAGAACCCATAGGGGTCTGGCCTGTCGGGGTTAATTTGAGCTGTTGGATGAATGAAATGGACGGCTCAGATTGATCTTAGAGGTTAACGAAATAATATACAAGGCAGAGAAAAGTTTAATATGGGTCATTGTTCTGTAGAGATCAATAGCTGAGATTTGCTAAAAGAACATTATGAAGCGGGGCGTATGATTTTAGCCAAGGTCGAGAGGAAATATCTGGATCGTCGAATGTTAACACGTGGACGGCCCAAATACAACCGGGGCTTTGCGATTGGCGAGGGGGGGGGGGGGGGAACTGAATGGCGCCAATGTGATTGGCTTTGGACTGTCGATCTACAGATCAGATCGATGGTGGAGGATGAATCAGGGGAGTGACCAATCGGAGGGGAAGCAATAAAATATTACAATGCGCTAATGGAAATCTCCGATGCAATATAGCAATGCCCGTGGATTGGTCTGAGATCAACAGTGGAGAAGAGTTTGAACCAATGAACGGCGGACCCCTTTATAATATAAAAAAGGTGGATTTTTATTAAATACAAAGGTTTAATGGCTCGGGGTGGGTTATATCTAAGGTTAGGCGCCCGACTGCAGGGGCATTTGGATATATGAACAAGTGAACAGGACCAGGGTTTATATGTATAAGGGCTAATCGGAATCAGGAGGAAGGAGCGGGCTTTTCAATCTACCCATTAGCAAACCTCTGATGCGAGAGTCTATGGACCGTTGATCGGAGAAACAAATCAACGGTCTTTCCATTAAAAAACATGGCACCAGTGCGTTTAGTTAAAACCATAGGAAGAGGGGTTTTTTATTTTTTACAAAGGAAAAAATCATTGGGGAATGGTTTATATGAAGTGTTAAGCGCCTGATTGCGGGACTTTGGTTTTGTGAATGAAACAAAGGATCGGGGCTGATATATAAAGGAGCTAATCACATCGGAGGTTTGATAAAAGCCAAAGACTTGTGCTCGCCGATTGCTTCTGATGCGATAAGCGCCCGATAGGCTTAGCGCCTAGTCCTAGGGTGTGGGCATGTGGTGTGGAAGTGGTTAGGACTTAGCCCAAAGGGGCTTAAACCCATAGTCAAAAAACTTATTTTTTATGAAATTTTTCAAGGTTTTTGATGGATTTGGGGGTTTTGGTAAGGTTTAAAAATGGTTTTTAAACCTTGTAAAGGGGATTTTATGAAGGGGAAATGGGAAACAATGGAAAATAGAGGAATTCCATGGGGAATAAAGGGGTAAAAATGAAAGTTAATTTGAAGTGAAAGGAAGGGAGAAATGGGGAGAAAAGGATTTTTGCAGCAGTCTTTTCTTCATGAAAACAGCAGAATTTATGAGTTTAAAAGGGAAACAGCAGTGAATATTAAACAAAGGGAATGATGTCTTCATGAGTCTTCAAGAGATAACAATTTTTTGCAATAAAACTTGTTTCTTGAAGGCTCCAAAAATGATTTAGCCACCTTTTGATATAAAAAATTTTATAGGTGGCTAACACGTCACACTTCGCCTTCCCCATCAGCATCGCACTTTGGCGATTCCCATTTCCACTTCCCAAACCTTTTCCCCCCGCCGATGTGTTTTCTCGATCGCATCTCCACTGTTGATCTCGTCCCCGATCCAACGGCCCTCGCTCCATCAGCATATCGCAATCGCTCCCTCCACATTTCCTCCTCCTATCTGTCTGGATCTCCGATATGCGAAGCCCCCGATTCAATCGCAGCTGTTCATTTCTCCATATCCAACAACCCATATTACTCCCACATTTTCAACCTGGCCCTTTCCATTCTCCTTCATTTCTAGATCCCGACCGTTGATCCTAACAATCCAACAGCTCCCATTGATCCCCTCTTTTCAACTCTGCCCAATAGCTTTTCACTACTCGACAAAACTGATGACATCATCCGTCGGGTCCCACCTTTCTTCCTCCCACACATCCTTTCTCCCTTGGCGTTTGATTTCAGTCATCGATCACCCAAATCTGACGGTCTAGAAATGTTTTCGCGCCCAACCCACCAAAATAATTTAATGCCCAAATTCAATGCGAAATGGGTTGTTTTAGAGGGATAGGTGTCAACACCTAAGCCCTATCACATTCGCCCAGGGTAAAACCAGTTATCGCCCCGGCCTTATGCGAAAATCGCCTCCGGTTTTCCGCAAAACCGCCTTTTGCACAATTTCGCACCAGATTGGATTCAAACCATGTTTTCACCATGGAAACGCTTCCTCTGCATTCCCTGCCTCTACAATGCTCCTCCGACTTCACCCGAGCCTTCTGAAGTAGTCTACCCCTCATCGCAGGATTTATTTAGTTGTATGTGCAGGTTTTCATGGCATTTTAAGTATGTGGGCCATCTCATAGCCAATCACAGTGGCTCGAGGCCTAGGTTGACGATCCTCCACACCCAGGAAGAAGAGAAAAAAAATGCAAAGGGTCAATTCCACGTCCAATTCAATGGATCATGACCATTGGCCATTCTATAGGACCCTCCAGCATAGAAGGCCAGTTCTTCCACTACTAGAATTACTGCATTCTCCAGCACAGAAGGCCAACTCTTCCACTACTAACGGTATCACCTTCGCCAGCAGCAACAGTGGCTTCACCTCATCAAACATCAATGATAATTCATGACTGGCCCTGTGTGTCCTTTTTACCTTATGTTATTTTCACTTTTTCATTTCGGGTGAAATCCTTATTTCACTAGTGTAGTTTTTACTTTCAATTAGTAAATTGTTTACATTTCAATTAGAAACAACTTTAGGCCTGCGTTGTAAGATGATGAGAGGCAGTTCTACCTCATCATCATTTTTGTTTTTGATTTAGACCTGAAACATCATACAAGCACGCGGGGAAGATATTTTCCCAAAATATCTTCTCACGCATAGGAATAAGAGGTTATAAAAATAAGAAGAAAACATTAACAAAAGGTTCCATATTTTCCAAAGGATTCACTAGCTTGAATATTCTGTATTTATTTTGTATTAAATTTGATAGTGGATGTTTGAAGATCCCATTGGGACTCAATAATAAGAATTTTTGCTGGAATTAGGGATTCCACTCGGGATGATTCACAGTTTGTAACTCTTCTCCTTGTTTTGAACATAAATGTGCATTTCATATCTCTCTCCATATCTTGTATCTAAATGCTCTGGAATGCGAGTGCTTCCATGCTTAAATGTGAATTTATCATAGTAGATACTCATATTTACTCATCTATAGCGCTTTAAATATGGCTCAGGCATGATACTTTGTTTCATTTTCTATCTCTTCCGCTATTCTTTCGATACTAAATACAATGGATTATTATCTTTGAACGAGCCCAGATATATGGATTCTTATCTCTGAATAAGCCTAGTATATATGGATTCTTATCCTTGGATGAGCCCGGTTATAGTTGATATCTTACTCCATATTCTACCATAGTCATCACTCATATATAACTTGATAACTGTGTATTCATTTTAGAATTCAGCCCCCTTTACAGCATTATGTTTTAGATTTGTCTGATGCATTTACTTATTGCAGTTTGTACTCAGTTTCTGCAGTTTTCCTAGTTGTTGTGTTTAACTTTGGAGTCTTGGTTCCACCCTTATTAAAACCATTCATCTGAGTGATATTTGCATGAGAGCTAAACATTTCCAACTGCAGTCAGTTGAGTCATATGCTCCTTGCATTTAAGATGTCCTAGGCACTAGTCTTTATACAACTCAAAGCTATCTCTAGGAGCTACAACATCTTTCTGGCGCCATTGCCGGGGAAAGAATTTAGATAAATATATCCCTGGGCCTCGACAAATATTCATCCACCCTTCAGAATAGGTGAGCAAGAAGGGTTGGGAGTTGTAGATCCCTCACCTTGGAGACTCCACTGTCCTTCAAAGGATAAATCTATTTGTAGTCCTAGCTTACCGAAAGCCACACCTGAGGTCAGATACAACCCAGTTGAGAACACCTTTAGTGTCTGATCCAGAGAATATTTTGCACAAGAGAATTTGGAGAGAAATACAATCAACTTATACGGATATTCCCAGATTCTCCCTGGAAGACTCTCCATCCTCCTCTCAATTAGCTCAAGATCAAGGTCCTCATTCTACTGCAAGAAACCTTGACTATAATTCAGATAGCCCCTCCCTAGGAAATATTGAAATCAAAGATGAGGCTGAATCTGTAGATACCAAAAGTTTCTTTCTGCATCCCACTTCCGAAGCCGAAGAAGTTAAAGAAGTCACAGAGGTTTCCACTTCTCATATTTCAGCAATTCAATCAACCCCTCAAGCCGTTGTTCAGTATATCCCCATTGTCATACATACTTCTCTTCCACCACCTCCTATTACACATCAGACTCTCCCGCCACCTCCACAACCTCTGATGGTTGCTCCTGGCTTCCTACTAAATAAATATGCCCCCTTGGCTTTGCCTCAGATCCTAAATGACATGCCTCAGGATTACTTAAAGATCCTACCTCGTTTCAATGGAGAAAATGATACTGAAGCTCAGAAACACCTGGAATGTTTTTGCGCCTTCGTAGAAAATTTCAATTTTGAGCATTTGGATGTGGTGTTGAGATTTTTTTTCCAGTATCTAGATGGAGGGGCCAGAAAATGGTTCAAGACCTTGGGGGACCGCTCCATTAATAACTGGGAGGAGATGGAAAATGCCTTCACCAAGAAGTGGGGAAAGACGAAGGACCACGGATACTGTCTTACAGAATTCAACGCACTTAGAAAGAGACAAAATGAATATGTGTCTGAATTCATCAAGAGATTTAATAAATTATATACAAGTCTCCCAGCCGAAATGAAGCCTCACCAAACTGCTGCTAAAGTGGTGTTTGTAGCAGCCTTTGAGTTAGAATTTGGATTCTCTTTAAGGGAAAGGAAGTTTGCTACTCTGGATGAAGCCTAGAATGATTCATTATAAGTGGAAGCTAACTTTGCTTCTACGGGTAAATCAAAATGGAGGTCAGAATATGATGCTAGGCGAAGAGGGAAAGAAGGAGCATCTACCTCAAGTCAAGATAGAGAGGTACCAGATTACAAAATAAAGGAGATGAGAAAAATGATCAAGAACCTTTTGAGCAAGCTGGTGAAGCTTAAGCTCGAGGCAAATAACTCATCCTCCAAGCCATTCCAAACTACTCCAAACAGAGGATTTAACCCACAATATAGAAAGCCTCCTCTTCAAATATTTCAAAGAGATCGGAAGGAGCAACAGGATCACATAAAACCTCCACTGTATCTCGAAAGGCAGATGGATGGCCCTGCCGAAGACATTCCCGATGGGAAAGATGATCAATATATTTCTTACTCAGACGATGATGAATTTGATTCTTCTTTGTAATAAGGTGAAGGAGTGGAGCTTTCCTTGCAAGAAGAAGAAGAAAAAACAAGTGCTACTAAACATCCAGAGATCGATGAATATTGTAAAAAGAATTTAGACTTCATGCAACCACAGTTTCATATAAAATATGATCTTAGGTCCTCTAGAAAGAGAACCCACACACAAGAACAAGAAGAAGAGATGCCTCAGAAGGAGACAGTTGTTCAGAAAATCGGAGATAAAGGTAAGAAACCTGTGACCAAACCTTTTCATCCTAATGTCTCTATTCCATATTCTTCTAATATATTCCCCAACTCAATTGAAAAATTTAAGCCTATCCCAAAGGAATAAAAACCTCCAACCGAGAGTAAAGAGCCAAAGGAAAGTCTCATAGAGAAGCCTCCTCCTGTGTTTAGCCTTTAGAAAGAGCTGGAAAAAGTAAAAATTCTCGTCCCTTTGACTGAACTATTGAAACAGCCAGCCTACCAGTCTCAGGTGTCTTCTTTCATGCTTCCTCAAGGAGCAGCCCCAATCCCAGATAGTTTAAACCTCTAGGAAGAAAGGCCTATGGTCATGTTTGGTCCTCATATTGAGGATTTAGATGCTTCAACTCCTCCTTTCTATGTCTCTTTAGTAATTCATGATTTGTTGGTGCACAAATATATGCTGGATTCCGGGGCATCCCATAACCTGTTACCTCTGTCGGTGATGAAGCAATTGGGGCTGCAGATCACTCGCCCATATAAATATCTCTACTCTTTTGATTCTAAAAGAGTCAAATGTTTGGGGATGATCAAGGATCTGGTGGTAAACCTAGCCCAAATCCTAGATAAAAGCATAGTAATTGACATAGTAGTGGCTGACATCCCAGCTCGGTTTGGGATGCTGTTATCTAGATCATGGGGTACAAAAATCGGAGGATCTATAAAGCTAGACCTAACCTATGCGACCATCCCTGTGTTTGGAGGCCAAGAAAGGAGATTATACCGAGAAACAAGGTTTGTGAAGATGGTCACTAAAGCCGATAATTTAGTAAATTCACCGGTGTATAGAAAAGATGGTGAGCTTTCTTGTCTAATGCTTGAGGAAGGCCAAGATTACTTGCAGGAGCCATCTTTCTGTCAAGTAAAGACCGAGCAGTCTTCAAGTAATGAAGAAGGTGGGATTTGGACCTTGCACTTTGACGGAGCCAACTCAAAGGAAGGGAATGGAGCTGGGATTATCCTTATATCCCCTACTGGACAATTGGTCCCATTATCTTTAAAATTGGATTATGAAGCCACGAACAATGTGGCCAAATACGAAGCCTTGCTTCTAGGTCTACAAACAGCAAAGAATATGAATATTCAGAGCTTGAAGGTTTTGGGAGATTCAGAACTGGTGGTGAGACAAGTAAGAAATCAATGTCAAGCTAAGCACCCATGACTGAGGGCTTACAGAAATGAGGTATGGGACTTGGTAGAGAATTTTGTCTTGGCATTCAACATTCAATTCATGCCAAGATACCAGAACATAATGGCGGACTCTCTCGCAGTAGCTGCAAGAACTTTTCGACCACCTTAGAACCCCCTCCTGAGGTATGAAATAGAGGTTTGCTACTGTCCTTCCATCCCTAAAAATGTCAAACATTGGTAGGTGTTTGAAGACGAAGAGAAATTGAAAATGTTCATGGAGACTATTGGGGAATTCTTCAATATGGACATAGATGTTGGTGATGAAGAGACTAAGGAGCTTCCTCAGAATAACTGGAAGGATACCGTAGCTAGGCACAAGGTGCTGCAGCTCAAAGGGAATATAATACCTAGAGGACTGGTCCCCGTGGAGAGACTATTTGATAAGAATGATGTCCCAATCCGACCAAGAGTTGACCTGAACCTCGACACGGAGGCTGATCCCAAGCTTGTGAAATTGTCTAATAAGGTACCCGAAGAATACAAAGAGAAATATCGAAAGCTATTTCAGACATATAAAGATGTCTTTGCCTGGTCCTATCAATATTTTAAGACCTTTGATATTAGCATTATCCAACACAAGAATCCATTAAAGGGAGATGATAAGCCACACAAACAGAAATTAAGACAGATTAATCCTTTACTCCTTCCTTCCATAGAAAAGGAAATCAAGAAACTATTGAAGGCTAAGATTATTGTGCCATTAAGATATTCTGAATGGGTGGCCAGCTTGGTCCCAGTCCAAAAGAAGAACGAGGAAATAAGATTGTGTGTTGACTTTCAGAACTTGAACAGAGCATCCCTGAAAGACAATTATCTGTTGCCCAAGATGGACCATATATTGCAGAAGGTGGTAGGATCTTCACGAATTTCTATGATGGATGGATTTTCTGGTTATAATCAAGTAGCAGTGCTTCTAGAGGACCAAAAGAAAACTGCATTCACTACTTGGGGAACGCTTATGTATGCTCGAATGCCATTTGGATTGATCAATGCGGGAGATACATTTCAAAGGGCCATGGACATTTCTTTTGTGGGGGAACAAGACAAATTCATGGTGGTGTACCTGGATGATATCACAGTCTTCTTAAAGGACGATGCTGAACATATAGATCATTTGCGCAAAACCTTTGACAAGTGCCGCAGGTATGGATTGTCTTTAAACCCACAAAAATCTCTGTTTTCTTTAGAAGAGGGTAAACTATTCGGGCATATTGTAACAAAGACAGGGGTAAAAATTTACCCGAAAAGGGTAGAAGTCATAAATGGTATATTCTTGCCCAGAAGCAAGAAAGAGGTCCAAGTTTTTCTTGGACGTATCAACTTCTTAAGAAGATTCATACCAAACTATGCAGAGATAGTTCGATACATAATTGAGATGCTGAATAAGGATAATGAAGTAAAATGGACTACTAAGTCATGGGAATCTTTTAACAGAATAAAAAATGCTTT